>JAWRVZ010000103.1:0-185000 GCA_037043235.1 Rhodeus uyekii | reverse complement strand
ATGTGATGCAGCCCACCCGCCAACAGAATAAATGTTAAACATTAAAACAGGTTTCAAATCAGGTTTCACGTGTTTATTGTTAGCCCATCTGTTTATCAGCATGCCATCATCACCTTGAAACCCATTAGACGGCGTGCAGGTATCGGTGTTAATGAAGTGTCAGAGTCTTTCTCCTTGTTAGCGTGCTTACACTCCACTGTCTCCTAATCTGGTGAGAGTCACTACACAGGAAGGGGAAGCGATTTTCATCAAGGGTTGTCTTGCATGTCCCCTCCTTGTGGCACAGATGAGGTGTTACAGATTCCTTGAGTAAAGAGAACTTGTTAAAGTCTTGTAATTGTTTCCACATTATACAAACTTATTGCTTATCCTTGTTTAAATTTAAATTTAATTAGTGTGTGTGGTCCTAGTAAACTTCATATTATATTGGGGGGATGGGGGGTGTGGTTCCCACAAAGACAGCAGTATCCAAAATCTTTGTCCTTGTGGGGAAATGTTTTGGTCCTTATGAGGAAAACTGCTCATAAATCATAGTAAGTTGTTGTTGTTGTTTTTTTGAAAATGTTAAAATGCTGAAAGTTTTCTGTGATGAGTAGGTTTGTATGTTGGGTTAGTGTAACAGGCCTGATCTGGGTTTTGGTTTTGGGTGTTTTGTGAGCTCCTTATAAAATGGCCAGGTCAAAATCATCTACCTACTTTAAAAATACAAAACATACATTTATTTATAAATAAATTAACAATTCTTTATATGCACAATATATGTTGGTGAAGGTTGCATAACTGCATGAACTCATATTGTACAATACAAAATTCTTTCACCCTTCTTCTCATTTTGCTTGTGTCGTAGTTTTTATGAACAGTTTGACAATTCTGCTCCACATTTCCCTTCTGTGGATGGGACACATTCTCCCGTATTGTGATGACAGACTGGTAGATGAGGTAAGCGCACTTTGAAAATGACATAATGGGAAAAAAGTCCACCCCCCACTCCGGATGGAAGTGATGCGTTTTTTACTTCTTACTTTGTCCAGCTCCCTCACTCATTTTTATACCCTTTCTTAGGTTTAAAATAAATAAATTGGAGCTTTCTCGCCAGCTTGCTAGAGTTTTGCAGCAATTGGCGCCATTATATGCATGCACAAATAACAAATGACAAATGACAAATTTCATAGTGAGGACGGATGATAGGGCGGGCGTCTACTTTGTTAATTCTACCCACACTAACTTTGTGCTCGACATATTGAGCACCCCTGGGATATATTATATGGTTTGTTCAGTAAAAACATCACTATGGCAATGTATGTAAAGTTCACATAAGATATAGTTGGTATAGTTTGAGTAATTTTATAGTATTTTTAAAGAATTAGTAGTGATTATAATTTGGTATTTTTAGTAGTGATTTCAAAGTCATTGAAATCCTCTGTCATTTCTTTAAGTCTGAAATGGAAGTTGCAATCATCTTTTCTTGCGTATTGAATAAGAACAAATGTAGGTTGGGTGTTGATTTTGTTCATGAGGAAATCATTGCTTGTAGCTTGTAGCCAGTCTAATGTGAGAGTTAAAGTCATCAGAGATCGCTGTTATTTTGGCTAAAGATTACAAGGGAATATTAATTAAAAAAAATTATAGTAATGATTTTAACATCACCTCAGAGAGGTTATTTATAATAAACACTGCCACTTTTTCCACTTTTAAAAAAAGAATTGTTGATTTTGCTTTCTTGGTGACTAATAAATTGTTATTGAGAGGGAGTCACTGAAAACAATTACAGACTTAATTGTTCTGCAAATTAATTTACATTTGCATGTAGATGATAATTATACTTACTATAATTTACTTTTATACAATTAACACACTTTTATCCAAAGTTACTTTTAAGGTATACATTTTATCATTGTATCTTTATGTCTGTATCCAAAATTGCCCCCATTTACTATTTAGTCGACTACTATACTTCAGTCCACTATCATAGGCCACTTGAAGGAGTAAATTAATACAAGTTTGCACACTGAGTGCACCTGAAGCTTGTGTAAACTATAAATTGTGTAACCATTTTAAGTATTTTTAGTTTAGTGTACTTTGGTTGTTCACTCATTATTGTAATTCATTGTGGGATTGAATGAATGCACTCAATGTTCACGACAGTTTTAAATCCACAAAAATGGATGCCCCCTAAAAAGTGCACCATCTAAAGGAATGGGGGCAGTTTTGGACACAGCTTTTTTATGAGTGGATCATTGAATCATTCACTCAAGTGATTTGTTTCACAGATATGCACATTTGATTTTCTTTTGACTTCAATTGGAACTACTGGCAAAGCAAAATCAAACTAAATGACAATTAATAGATCCTATAACAAGATTTTTTAAACATAATTCAACACTTCATACAATCCTTGTTACACCACTGAGCAGGGAAATACAGTAATACCTCGGTTTACGAGTGACTTAGTATACGAGCAAATCCTAATGACAGCCTCTCATAAAACAGTCACGCGGTTCAAACTACTTTCTATTTTATTATTATCTTATTTCTACTTATTAACTATCACCCCATTAATCATCACAATGATTGTTACATGTGAATATGATGAAACTTTATTAACGGAGCATGTGTTACCAACATGACACATTGCATACTAATGAGGCTCACGTGTTTTCTCAGTACAACGCAACGCACCCAGGTGGTAATGACGTTCTTAAAGGGCCATACACTTTTAGAGAACAGCATACTTATAACACAGTTATAACTCTGTACAGATCATTTGACACAATGATCTACATAAGTGATTTACAGCAGTTTTACCTCGTGTTGTTGCATCAATTGTGATCACTATTCTTAACATTGTAATATCGTTACAAACGTTGAAGGACCTAGTTAATCTGATGTGTTCAATGAGTGTTAAGTGAACAGTCTTGTCACTTTAAGAGTAGTTTTGTAGTTTTGTAGTTTTGATTCTTCTGTTATATACGCCGTGGGTTGCAGCCAGAACAGCAATCCATTAGTTCTCAATAAGATCTCTGAAGGAGAAGGAACCTGTCTGGTTATTAAGAGAAGCAACGCTACAATGTAGTGAAATATATACTTACAGTACAGCATATAGAAAGAAGGTATGAAAATCTCCCTGTAAATAGTAACACCCTGCCCCCCTCCCCTCTCCTCTCGTCTCCTTCACGCCAGCAGAGACAGTTAAAGTGCGCATTACAGTAAATTGTCAAGTATTTTTAGAGTTTAATTGTCAATTATTAATTAGTATATGTATTTATATTTAATGGTTATAATTTTAAATGCAATTAATAGGTTAAAACCAAAAAAATATTTAAAATGGGCATTTATGGTCATGTGAAACGAATTGATTGATTTTTAGTGCATGCTCATGGGTGTACGAGCATTTTGGGTTACGAGCTCGCTCTTGGAACAAATTAAATTCGTAAACTGAGAAATTACTGTAATATAATTAAAAGCTTTGTTATACATTCTCAAACAGGCCAGTTGGACAGTTCATCCTGAAAACTGTAAGATTGTTGTCAGGATGTGGCAGTAGTTGAGTCAAGTTCCCTTTATTTACATAGCGTTTTATACAATGCACAATGCTGCAAGCCTCTCCAAAAGGAAGTGTGTAATTATTTATCTGAAGTCAGTTCAATGTTGATTCAGTTCTGTTGTATAGATCATCAGTTCTGAAATTAGTTAATTTAATCTAAAAAGCAGTTCTGCAGATAATATTGACTGCATCTGTAACGATAGGCGACTCAGGTCGATCCAAACGCGTGTCTTATTGAAACACAGGGTAGTCGTGCAGGCAGAGTTAAAACAGGAACAAACAGGAAAACAAGGAACAGGCAAGTTCGTTGTCGAGATCGGAACAGGCAAGGAAACAGACAGGGTTATGAAAACATTCAGAATTGTGCACTACGGCAAAACAAGACTTTGCGAAGATGTGCGTAATTTCATGAAATAATTAAGTGTCCCTGACTAAGCAAGCCAGAGGAGACAGTGGCAAAGAACCCGGTCTCCATCAGGTAACAAAATGGAGAAGAAGAAAAAACTTTGGAGAAGCCAGGCTCAGTCAGGGAACCAGTTCTCCTCTGGCCAACAAACAAACAGTATTATGATTATGATTTAGGCTGCATCACAAGTCAGAATTCAGATTGTGAATCAATCAATCAAATCAATCCTCTCTGCGCAGTCTGGTGCTTGAGGCAACAGCAAGGGAACGCCATTTTGCTCTGTCGGCAGCTATTGTTGGGGCTGTCTGCAAGGTGAGGCCTCTGGTCTTAAGGTCTCTATCCACTGTTCGTCTCCAAGTTTCTTTGGGTCTGCCACGGTTCCTTTTTCCTTTTGGGGTCCATCTTAGTGTTACCCTTCGTATTGAGTCAATGGGCATTCTGCAGACATGGCCGAGCCATTGCCATCGTCGAGTTGCAATGATCTAAGATATGGTGCTTACACCCTCTCTGCGGCGAAGTTCCTCATTTGAGATCATGTTTGGCCAGAAGATCTTCATGATGCGCCGCAGGCATTTGGTTTGGAAAACTTCGAGCCTCTTTTCGATGTTTGCAGTGGTCTTCCAGCACTCCGAACCATACAAAAGGACGCTCAACACGTTGCTCTTGAAGATATGGATCTTTGTATGGATACTAAGATTTCTTGTCTTCCAGATGGGCTTCAACATTATGAAAGTATGGTTGGGCTTGCTGAGTCTTGTGATGACCTCCCCTATGCAATCTCCATCTGTGGAAACTTTACTGCCCAGGTAAGTGAAGTCATCTAGTTCTTGCAGTGGCTGGTCATTGATGGTGATTGGGTTGTCCGTTCTAATATTTTTCCTCAAGACCTTTGTCTTCTCTATGTTGACCCGAAGACCTATGGTGTTTGCTGTCTGTACCAACTGTTGTGTCTTCTGCTGAATATCCTGGTGTTTGCTTGCCAGCAACCCTATATCGTCAGCATAGTCCAGGTCATCCAGCATTGAGGTCAATGTCCACTGTATTCCTTGGATCTTGTCTTCTGTGGTGCGGCACATGATCCAGTCAATTGCAAGTGTGAAAAGGACTGGGGAAAGAATGCATCCTTGTTTCACTCCGGTTTGCACCATGAATGGTTCAGTGAGTTGGTTGTTGTCGATTACTCTACAAATCTGTAGATTTGCCTAAAGCCTGCCTGTTCCTGGCGTAGAATGCCGTCCACAGCTGTTGTGATGCGTTGGAGAATGATGCGGCTAAAGATCTTGCTGGAGATAGTAAAGTGATCGCCAGTTGTTGCAGTTTGCCAGATCTCCTTTCTTGGGAAGTTTGACTATGACTCCTGTGTTCCAGTCTTTTGGTGCTTTTTAACTATCCCATATCTTTTGGAGAATTTGGCAAAGATGTTTCGGCGTCTCTGTATCTTCTGCCTTCAGCATCTTGGGGCAAACTCCATCATCACCAGGTGCCTTCCCATTTTTCAGGTTGTGAATGGCCTGCTTGACCTCTTCAACAGTGATGTCATCGCAGTTGATGTCAAGGTATTCCACTGCTTCAGGAATATCAGCGAGTACTGGTGGTTCTGGGCGATTCAGGATACACTCAAAGTGTTTCTTCCATCTTTCAAGCTTGTCCTGTTCCACGGTGACATAAGCACCAACTTCATCTCTCACTGGAAGGTCGTAATGCTGATTATAGTCGCCCTTCAGTTTTCATGTCTTTCTTCCCTGCTGCCACCTCTGCCTCCTTTGCTAGTCTCTCTGTGTATTCTCTCCTGTCTTTCCTTGCTGATTTCTTCACGTCCTTGTCTTTTCTTCTATATTCCTTCGAAATTTTATCTTTCAGTCTTGGTGAATTTGAATCCAAAAGTCTCCTCTTAATCTCTCTTCTATTCGAGTCCATGTCTCTTCTTATATCCACTCTGTCTTCCTATTATTTCTGTAACCTAAAACTTCTTCTCCTGTTTCCTTGATTGCTTTGTTAAAATTGTCGATTGTCAGCGCTGTCTCATCTTCTAGTGTACTAAACCTATTCCTTAAGGCCACACTGAACTCCTCCTTCACTTTTGATTTTTTTAATTTGTCCACATCAAAGCCTTTACTCCTGGAGACCCCTATTCTAACTTTCCTAAGCTTCAAAGTCACCTTGGCCACCAGAAGAAAATGATCACTGCCAATGTCAGCATTTCTCATCACTTGTGCATCCTGTAAAGCGGAGGAGCCCAAACTAGGGCCTTTAGAGGTAAACTTTGATTTGGCCCGCCGTACCGTCCGAGGAGAGAAAGAGAGAGAGAGAGAGCGCGCGAGATACCTTCGACACAGATTGTTATTTCTAATTTGACAAAAAAATTTTGTTTGTTTTATAGTTGAACTACAACAGAAAAAACTGAAATTAAATGTAAATTAATTAATTTTTTATTGTAGATTTTTTTTTTTTTAAAGCTGGGGAAGATGAGTTTTTATTCACAGAAATCAAATCAAAGGCAGTATGTCTAGTTTGCAAAGAATCTGTAGCTATTTTTAAAAGAGTACAATATCCGTCGTCATTATGAAACAAAATTGTGCAGCTTTCTCAAAGTACAGCGGTGAGACGCGACAACAGCAGGCTCACGAGCTGCTTGACTTGCTGGATTTCGATCTGAACAGAGTGCGCTGCAACATCCTTCATCATCAGTGATACTGTCTCTGTTTGGCAGTACAGTGATCCCTCGTTTATTGCGGTTAATGTAGACCGGAACTATCGCGATAGGTGAAAGTAGGATCAGCCAATCAGCTCACGGGATACATCCCCTTGTGCTCTCATTGGTCGAGCTCGCGCCGGGAACCAATCACGTGTCTTGTCTGAGTGGGAAACATCCTGGGAAACCGTTTCTCTCGCATCATGATGAAGCAACGCTGCTTTCCGCAATACGGCTACACATGGCAGTATTTTAGAAATTTTATTTTTTTATGAATATTTTTTAAAAATCCGCGATGCACTGAGACCGCAAAGTGGCGAGGGATTACTGTACCTACTTCTGTGAGCAGACTTTTATTCTGATGAACTTGAACAAGAGTAAACTAAGAAGACAAATTACTGACTACATAATATCTGTCTTTGTCTGTAAGTCAGCTACAGCCCAATCTTGAAAAACTTCTGAAAAGTAAGGACCAGCTTCATATCTCTCATTAGGTCACTGACTTTGTAACCACATAGGCATTGAACTGTATTTTACATTGAACACTTAGGGATTGTTGCCCATCTAAATTGTTCATTAAAATGCAAAGCTTTACAAATAAAACTGCATCAGTTAATCAGATTAAAGTTGTTTTATATTCATTTTAAATATTATGAAATAAATAAACCCATAGCAACTTTAATGTAATACAGTTTGATTTATGATGCAAAATTTACTTTTGGCCCACGGCTCTCAATCAAGTTTGATTTTTGGCCCTTCATAGGAAAAAGTTTGGGCACCCCTGCTGTAAAGAGTGTTTCCAACGGCCGTTGATGATGATATGGTCGATCTGGCTCTGAGTTCTGGCATCTGGTAACGTCCATGTAAGCTTGTGGATGCCCTTGTGCTCAAACAAAGTCCATCCTATGACCAAGTCATTCTCTTGACAAAAGTTGATCAGCCTTTCCCCGTTTTCAGTCATCATGCCTATTCCATGATGCCCCATGGTCTTCTCTCTGCCTTTGTTGTTGCGGCCAACCCTAGCATTGATATCGACAAGCAACAACCCCGTCGTGTCGAGGGATGTCATCTAAAACGGTTTGTAGAGCGTAGTAAAAAGTGTCTTTTTCCTCTTCTTCCACGCCATCTGTTGGTGCATAGGCCAATACAACGTACTGGCGTACTTGGAGTTCACCCTGACATACAACAGGCATTCATTTACTGGTTTCCATTGTAGGACAGTATTGGCCTTTTTCTTGCTGATAATAATGGCGACACCCTCCCGGTGAACATTGTCCTTTCTTCCAGACCAGATAATGACTTCTCCGGAGCTCAATTTCTGCTTGCCTGTACCAATCCATCGAGCTTCTGTTACACCCATGAGGGTCAGGTTGTAGTAGTGCAACTCTCTCACTGCTTGTGCCAACCTTCCAGTCTGGTTGAGTGTTCGCACGTTCCAGCACCCGACTTTAATCCATGCTTTTGGCGACAAGAGTTCCGCTATCGGGGTAGGGACTTCCTTGCAGTTTTGTTCCCCAACCGTCATAGAGCCAGTTGCCTGGTCTGCTTCGCTCCAAGAGCCGTTTGTATTTTGTTCCCTTGTTGTCGTTTCCATAGCAAGAGTTGTTTTTCCGGGGTGGGGTTGCTAGCCCCACGCCCAACCCTCCTCCTTTTTCAGCCGGGCTTGGGGCCGTCCTTGGCGGAGTACAGATTGTGAATCAGTAGCATTTAAATATTTAATCCATTTCTTTTTGTTTAAAGAGGACTTCACTGGGGATTGTCTCAAAGATACTGACATCTCAACTGACATTCAGAGCTGCAATGTGAACATGTCTAGGTGCAGGTGGTAGGATCTGGATATGGCCCAGAGATATAGATGCCATGCTTCTTATATTGTAACTCGTGCATAGGGCATTATGGGAAGTGTTCCTGGTCCTGGTTGACCTAGTATATGGAGCCCAACAATCTTTTAATGGATGTGAATTATAGAAATGTGATAATGGTTTGTGTATGTCAGGTTAAAGAGGTGAGTTTTTAGTCTAGATTTAATCTGACAGAGTGAATCTGCTTCCTGAACAAGGCTAGGAAGACTGTTTCAGAGCTTAGGTGCTAAAAAGGATCTATCAACTGCAGTTGATTTTCATATTCTAGGTATTATTACCTGGCCTGAATTTTCA
This sequence comes from Rhodeus uyekii, assembly GCA_037043235.1. Classification (NCBI taxonomy): domain Eukaryota; kingdom Metazoa; phylum Chordata; class Actinopteri; order Cypriniformes; family Acheilognathidae; genus Rhodeus; species Rhodeus uyekii. The sequence goes on along the minus strand of JAWRVZ010000103.1, from coordinate 176,202 downwards.
GATTGCAATAGATGTGAAGGACTATAATGAACTAAAAGCCCAAGTACTGAGGAGCTAAACCATTTAATAATGTATAGGTGTTAATAACTCTAGCTGCTGCATTTTGGACTTATAATCTAGCCTTGAAGTCATGAATGCATGAACTAAACTTTCTGCATTTGTATATTTGGGTCTATATTTAGGGTGTTTGAAATTTATCTGAAAAACTTGCAATGAATGAAAAAAAATTTCAGATGGCTTTATGAATCTTTTATCTTTCCCCAGGTACTCTGCACTACAAAGACATCATAACTGATTTATATGTGATCACTGTAACTACAACCAGGGTTTAAAATGAACACCCACCATTCCGTTAAAATGCGAGTACAAATTAACAAATTAACTACGTAACCCTAGTTCCCCAAAAGGGAACGAGTTGCTGGGAAGATGACGTCATGAACCAGAGGTATAAAGGTGTGCCGCGCACTGGAAATGGAAGCGTTGAAGCAAGACCGGCAATCACATAGAAGCTGTGGCTGAACGACATAGCATTTCATTCCCTTTTAAGGAACTAGGGCTGCGTACATAACCAGAGACGTTCCCTGTAAATGGATCTTGCACTGCATTGACAACACAATCGGAATGAGAATACCAACTCCACCACATTAAGCGGGGCATGTCGAGCGAAATGTAGCTCACTATGATAACACTCATGTTCCCGGAGCGGAAAAATGTATGTGGGAAGGACTAGCCAGATGCATCAGAAAGATCTGCAAGAGAACAAAGTGCCACATTCTAATGGAGTGGGCATCAGGGAGGCATTTCTGCGTAGTCTCGGCAAGAGAGGTAGCCTCAACTAACCACTCGCTAAGGTCTGTAAGTTGCTGGAGATGTCCCCTGGGAAGGTCTGGGAGGAATGCTCAAGAGCCAACCGGGCTACCATCATCTCTAGCAGCTTGAGTACCAGGAGAGACTTCATCCGCTCACAGACCTTACGCTGAGTGATCCCTTATTGTCGATAGCATATGTGTTGACAGTACGGCACTCTCAGCACTCTCAGTACGGGCCTATGGGATGAAAGTCAGAATTTCTTTCACCTATGTAAAGTGTCCCCTCTGAAGAGGCCACATGTACAGATGACTGAGTGGACAACACTGAAAGCTGTGCCATGGGGCCCAGCAGTCTTGACTGCTCAGTGATTAATTGGTCTAGTTTATGTTATTGATTGCTAGCAGGATGACGTTGATGTGCACGGGGGAAAGCTGGGCTGATAATGACACAGGATCCCACCCAACGCTTCAGAAGGTAGTCCTCAAATGAAGATACAGCACCTCTTCTTGCATGCAGTCTTAGCCCCAGCTCCATCCAGTGAGTGAGAACTCACTCTGCTCTGGGCCTACCACCCTGGGTAGGCACCCTGAATGTTTTCGCAGGACCCACTGAGAGAAGTCTGGCACCTGTCAGAAACTCAAATAAGGGAATCAGCCTCTCAAGGATAGCCTCTGGCATTTCTTGAACATTCCCTTCAGGGCCCTGCCTGCAGCGAAACCTGGAGTGAGTGCTCTAGGACCCTCCTTGGAGGGGGGACCGCCCCTTTGCAACCCGAAGCACGGGCGGTGACTAGGAAATCCTGCCTTGGACCTGTGTGCCCTGGCTCCCTCCGGATACCACGGGGAAGCACAGTGTCCGAAGAAACATGGGCACCATCTGCAATGAGATCACGTCTCTGCAGGAAAACCAGAAATGTTATACTTAACCAAGGTGCCAAGCAATTCCACGTGACCTTAATTATGAGAGGTGGGTTGCCCCTCAGTGCAACCTGCTCAAGGGCAGCAGCTGAGAAATTTCGCCTGAGCCCAGTGCGGCCTGACTCCCTCGGGATGCCAGAGAACACACAGTGGCCTTCACCATCATCCCTTTGCACCCAGAAACTTGAGGTTGAAGTGGCGAATCTTCATCTTCAGTCTAGATGCTAACAAGTTCACTTGACAGGGAACTCTAGCCAGTTTGGCGGGTTTCTTATCATTTTCACTCAGTTTGCTGGAGAAGTTTGTGTAAACCAAATCTGAGCAGATTTATTCAACTTGTGAGTCATCATAATGACACAACAAACAACTAATGGGTTGTTTATTTGTATTAAAGCTATAGTGAAAATTAAAAAGCATAATAATGTGATTGTGAAATTCTGAAATCTTTTCTGTCAACCTGCCTGCATTTTTCACATGTGAAACACATGTCCCTGCATTTATCACATGTGAAAGGCTCACTGTTGTCAGAGAATGCTAAGCTATACATGTAGCAGGCAGTGCAAGTGACAATAACAGGAGATGACATAACTCACTGCGTGTGTTGATCTGGTTTACCACAGTTGTTGATGGGCTAAAAAAATGAGCGGGGGAAAGATTAAACAAAAAATTGAGCAGATTAATTGTTAACGCATTGTGATATCTATTTAGATTGAAGCTAACAATGACAGATTTATAAGACTATCACAAACTATTTAAATAATCTAATATTATCTAAGTTGTATGTGTCACGAATGGGTCTTTGCTGCTGCTGTGTGATGCCGAAATCCAAGACGAGGAGAACAGGATCGAATATAAACTCATTTAATAATAAACAAAAACAAAACACTTTAAATACAAAACAAAGAGGCACACTTGTGCAAAAACAGAACTTAGCAAAAACTCAGGCGACACGCAAAACATCCACACATGATAACACAGACCTTACTTCATAAAACAACTGACAACTGGGGAGTGAAAACAGAGGACTTAAATACTGGCAGTGATAAACCTAAATGCAAACACCTGTGATGATTAGTGATGATGGGACTGGTGAGTGATGGTGAGTAAAGGAACAGAAAACATGTGACAAAGGCAAAATAAGAGTCCGGAGTGACTGTGAACGTGACATTACACCCCCCTCCCGGAAGGCGCGACCTCGCGCCGGAGAAAGTTCAAAACTGGGTGGGGGGGTGGGTACCCTGGAGACCGGGGTATACAGAGTCCAGGAGGTCTCCAGGGTGGTGCCGGCAGATCAAGGACCCATGGTGGCGCAGCCCTCCATGGCGGCGCTGGTGGGTCAGGGACACAGGGCGGCGCAGCCCTCCATGGCGGCGCTGGTGGCTCAGGGTACTGGGGTTGCCCGGGAGGCTCCGCCTCCCTTGTCCCACCCACCCTCAGGCTGGTGTTATGGCCCCCCCAAAAAAAATATCTGGGGAGGAGCTCCCGAAGGGTAGGCAGGGCGAGGCAGTCTGGGAGGTCGGAGACGGCCGGCGGCGGCTCTGGGAGGTTGGCGAAGACCGGCGGCGGCTCTGGGAGGTCGGGCCACGGCAGCTCGGGCTCCGGTTCTGGCGGGTCGAGCCACGGCAGCTCGGGCTCCGGTTCTGGCGGGTCGGGCCACGGCAGCTCGGGCTCCGGTTCTGGCGGGTCGGGCCACGGCAGCTCGGGCTCCGGTTCTGGCGGGTCGGGCCACGGCAGCTCGGGCTCCGGTTCTGGCGGGTCGGGCCACGGCAGCTCGGGCTCCGGTTCTGGTGGGTCGGGCCACGGCAGCTCGGGCTCCGGTTCTGGCGGGTCGGGCCACGGCAGCTCGGGCTCCGGTTCTGGCGGGTCGGGCCACAGTTCGGGCAGTTCAGGCGGGTCGGGCCACAGTTCGGGCAGCTCTGGCGGGTCGGGCCACAGTTCGGGCAGCTCTGGCGGGTCGGGCCACAGTTCGGGCAGCTCTGGCGGGTCGGGCCACAGTTCTGGCTGGCGGATCTCTGGATCTGGCTCTGGCTGGCGGACCTCTGGATCTGGCTCTGGCTGGCGGACCTCTGGATCTGGCTCTGGCTGGCGGACCTCTGGATCTGGCTCTGGCTGGCGGATCTCTGGATCTGGCTCTGGCTGGCGGATCTCTGGATCTGGCTCTGGCTGGCGGATCTCTGGATCTGGCTCTGGCTGGCGGATCTCTGGATCTGGCTCTGGCTGGCGGATCTCTGGATCTGGCTCTGGCTGGCGGATCTCTGGATCTGGCTCTAGCTGGCGGATCTCTGGATCTGGCTCTGGCTGACTGGCAGCCGTTACTGAAGGCTTTGGCTGACTGGTTCGGAGCTGGACACTCACCTGACATTCGTGCACAGCTTGCTGCCAGCTCATGCCGGTAGTGTCAGGGAGGTCTCGGAGCTGGAGATGGTTGGCTCCGAACCAGAACAGCTTCTTCAGTGTATCGTTGTCTAACGACGAAAATATGGCAAACACACGGAATTTCGTGGCGAAGTTGTTGAAGTCCGGATTATCCTTCGCCATTTGGAGGACTTTCGTCAGAGACTCCATGTTGCCACGTAGTAGTCCTTCTGGGGTGACAAACCCGGTCAGTTGTTCTGTCACGAATGGGTCTTTGCTGCTGGTGTGTGATGCCGAAATCCAAGACGAGGAGAACAGGATCGAATATAAACTCATTTAATAATAAACAAAAACAAAACACTTTAAATACAAAACAAAGAGGCACACTTGTGCAAAAACAACTAATGGGTTGTTTATTTGTATTAAAGCTATAGTGAAAATTAAAAAGCATAATAATGTGATTGTGAAATTCTGAAATCTTTTCTGTCAACCTGCCTGCATTTTTCACATGTGAAACACATGTCCCTGCATTTATCACATGTGAAAGGCTCACTGTTGTCAGAGAATGCTAAGCTATACATGTAGCAGGCAGTGCAAGTGACAATAACAGGAGATGACATAACTCACTGCGTGTGTTGATCTGGTTTACCACAGTTGTTGATGGGCTAAAAAAATGAGCGGGGGAAAGATTAAACAAAAAATTGAGCAGATTAATTGTTAACGCATTGTGATATCTATTTAGATTGAAGCTAACAATGACAGATTTATAAGACTATCACAAACTATTTAAATAATCTAATATTATCTAAGTTGTATGTGTCACGAATGGGTCTTTGCTGCTGCTGTGTGATGCCGAAATCCAAGACGAGGAGAACAGGATCGAATATAAACTCATTTAATAATAAACAAAAACAAAACACTTTAAATACAAAACAAAGAGGCACACTTGTGCAAAAACAGAACTTAGCAAAAACTCAGGCGACACGCAAAACATCCACACATGATAACACAGACCTTACTTCATAAAACAACTGACAACTGGGGAGTGAAAACAGAGGACTTAAATACTGGCAGTGATAAACCTAAATGCAAACACCTGTGATGATTAGTGATGATGGGACTGGTGAGTGATGGTGAGTAAAGGAACAGAAAACATGTGACAAAGGCAAAATAAGAGTCCCGAGTGACTGTGAACGTGACACTATGTAGTAATATAAACATCGAGTCAAGATCTAAAAAAAAATAAAAATCTCTTCGAAGCAACAAACGCAATACACTCGGACAGATGGAAAACAGCTGTGCACCAGTCAAAACAGTCTGTCTGGAAAAAAAACACCTGTAACAAATTGAGAACCAGTGTCAGTCATAACTAATTTTTGACAAAATGTTCTTACAATAGTAAAACAGTATAACAGACTTTATTAGTTAGAGCATGCTATAACACATTTATAACTGACTCTTTTAGATGCAACTAATTGGATGGCCAATGGAGAAAAGGGTTCTTCTACAATCTCAAAACAGCTCTCACCACTGAGTCTGTCAATCAGACCCTGATTTCCAATTGGATTGGAGTGGATTGGACTTGTTGGATTTGGCGCTGTTCTCTCTCAAAAATATACTGGAGAGCAATAAGCCATAATAGTCAAAATAATCATGAAATGGCCAATCTCACATTTGCCAGGTCGCTCAATCACCTTGATTACTTATATGGTCCACTTTTCTGATGTCACATGTGTGCAGAATACATTACTATCCACCATTTCCTGAGCGACCATGATCCTGCCATGACAGATCCAGTGACACTTTACAATACAGTTGCACTAATGTGCGTTTAGTCAGGATAAACTTATATTTATATTTGCATTTAAGATATTTAATGCAGCTAAAATTACCAAGCTACATTTTGAAAATGCAATGACAATCTGACAATGAAAATTCAAAATCAATTCAATGGTGTATTTAATCATAAATTATAATAAGCATAATAAAGAATGGCCACTTTCACACATAAATCATGGTAAATTACAGAGAGAGAAAAAAAAATGGTTGGATTGATTTTTCTGGTAAATACACCATATCTGCTGTCCACAAAAGCAACATATTTCAGATTTTTGCACTATTAATCTTCAGAAAGGCAGGGTCTTCAGATGTGTTTTCAAAAAAACAAAAACAAAACAATGGTACAGCAGAACAGAAGTTTGGTGGTGAAGGACTGGCATAAAAGGGAAACAACTCTGAAAATAAGACTAAGTGAGTCAGTTGTACTCAGAAATGACCTGCATTGGAGCAACAGGTTCATAGATGGTACTTGAGAAACATGTTGAAAGCACAGACGTCATTTATGCTGCTGAGCCTCTGTACAGTCACATGCCCTCATGTTGGCAAATGTTTAAACTGTTTTTATTCTCTGATACTGAAGAATACTTGATTCTGAATGAAATGCTTTCTAAAACATGCAAATATTTTTCAAGAAATCTACAGTTATGAAGTAATTCCAGGTCTGCTGACCATATTACATTTCCACATCACTGTCAAATTACAACACAAATGAACCAAAACCAACTAGACGTTGACTAAGCAACCAATTAGGACTTAAATATTGACAAACAAGTATTACTCTTTATTGCGTGTATGCATTCCATTACGTTTCTCATGCCTTTCTGAATGTAAAAATAAAATGAAACTTATTCCTGAATGCCTCTTCTATGTGTCACGCTCGGTGCTGGTGTGCGATGCAGAGAGACTGATGAGGAACAGCAGGATCCAAATAAAAAACTAATTTACTAATAAACAAAAACGAAAGACTTTAAATATAAATAAAAAAGCATACATGTGCAATAAACTAAATTTAAACAAAACACTAGAAACATAGACGATCAGGACCACGGCGACATACATACACTTGAACATTGACATTACAACTTCACCAACCGACAAACACGAATAAACACAGGAGGGAATATAAAGGGAGACACGAGATGAGGAACAGATGGTGAGACTAATGACAGTGATTACACAACAGGTGTAGGGAGTGAAATGATGCCAAGATAGGCATGAAGTGAAACAATAACAAGACTGACAGGAAGTGACAAAGAAGACCCAGACAGACAGGAACAAGTGTTACACTATGCCATTGCATCTTTTTGTCTCGAAAAATAGAGAAAAAGTCAAGAACAAGGTCAGGACCCACAATACACTAATTACAGACCATCATTTACTTGTGATTAATGAAAAAGAAAAAGAAGACAGTATTCTAATAGTCTGGTACTATCCTGAAGACATGCTTGTGTCTCTTTTTAATAATGGATTATTTTCCCCAAAGTGAATTTTTTCTGCTTGTTTTTTTTTTTTCTGCTTGTTTGAAGTTTGTTGCTTCCCTTTTAAGGTACCTGGCGCCACTTTGGGATTGCTTTGTATGATTGTGTTGTGAAGCACATATGAAATCTGACCAATGGTGTGAATGAACATCAGAGGCAGGTGACGTCATGAACCAGGAAACTATAAGTGCATGCGTACCACAGTCTTCATTAAGCACTCTTTGTTGAAACATTTGTCATATTTAGTGTCATCTGTGCCATATCTTATATATTTATTGTGAGTTATGGAAATGATCAAACAACCTTTCAGATTGTGTGTTCCTCCCTGGATACACATTAACTGTGTGTTGTTTATTTGGGAGCAGAGCATGCACAGTCAGTTCTTGGGTTCTGGCTGTGCTCCCGCATAGGGCTCTTCGCTGAGGGCACCCAGGCTTGTGATCCTCAAAGCTTGGGTCTTGGGATCACAAATTGACCTGTCAGGTGGGTGTGGCCGGTGGGCTGTCACCGGGTGGGTCTGGTATCTTCTGCACGCACTGCAGCTACTTCCACCCTGGGAGAGGTACCAGTACCGTAGCTATCCAGTTCAGAAGATGTTGTTAGCACTGAAGCTGGAGATGAAGACATACCACTTCATTCTCCAGCTTATGAAGAGGTGATGAACTCAGGCTGTAGCCAGGCTTAATATCGTGTGGTCAGCCGAGAAGCAGGATGTTTGCCCGAAAAGGAGTGATTCCTGTCTTCATGTGCACAAGCTCCATGTCATTCTTTCCGATGTGTCAAGGTCATGAAATAGACCAGCCTCCTACCGAGTGCATAGTGCTCAAACAACATACTACACCTCATTAGTAGGGTCAAAAGAGCACAGTTATGGGGCGATGGCTAAGGTGGAGGAGGTGCTCGTGGTGCAACTCTACACTCCTGTACTAAATGCAATATGTACTCTTAGGAGTAAATGTAACCTGATAATGATCGTCTCTCAATCACTAGTTATTGTTTAAATCAGCCAGAAGCCCTTATTGTGTGTCATTCTCCCAGGGTTGAAGGCAATGTTCTCTTTTGCATGTGTTCATAATTGTAGTCGCGAAGCAAAAGACACACAGAAATGCTGTATTTGATGTGACCCCATAATAACACAAACCCAAACACTCTGGCATGATTGAGTAGGACAAACCTTATCTCCATCGGTCAATATCATACACCCACCGCTGCTAAACGATTACCCCCTTCTCTTGGAGATGCTTGTCGAATTGAATGAGTGGCAGACTATTGATTATGTGATAACAGAGGTAAGCAAACAGAATGTATGCTGTTGTTAGAGCTGGGCTGCACAAAAAAAGGTCTAACAGGTCACTGCAACAAACCAAAAGCAAACTATACTGTAGCGTGACCTTGGCTTTGATCAACACACTGTCATCAACATGCTGTATCTGCAGCACTCTTGGACAGGGGTCTGGCAAAATAACAAAGCGTTCTAACCTGCGGCAACTGTATTTGAAGGTGCGTGACAGGGTCTTTTGGCTGTTCTCATTGCCAGTATGCATCTGTGGTGGGCGGAGACACAGATAACATTTCTGCTCCACAAGAAAAGAGCAGAGTGTATTGTCACCATTTTAACTTCATTACTACACTATGTTAAACCACTCAGTGTTTTAAAAATAAATTTAAAATCACTCAAAATTAAAATGTTGTCTTCATTTACCAACAAATTATGAAAAGGTCTGCTTTTATAAGAGTCATTTGTCAGCATATTTGCAGAGCAAAATCTAATGGAATTTGTACAAATAATTATTCATTTGCATTGGTTATTTTATCGACGGGTCATTAATAGATTTAAGTAAAATGCTTTTATTTGAATGAGAGTATCTCTCTCTCTCTTTCATTAAAATAAAAGCATTTTACTTAAATCTATTATCTATAATCTATCATGGGCAAACACAAACTCAAAATTTCCTGTAGCTCAATCAGTAGAACATTGGTGCTTACAACGCCAATGTCATGGATTCGATCTCAGGGATACCCACTGAGAAACCTGTTGAAAGTGCCCTAGTTATTGGCGATTCTATTACTCGGAATATGAAAATAGAGACTCAAGCCACCATAGTCACATGTATGCTGGGAGCTGACACCAAAGCAAATTTAAAAAAGTGCTGGTTAGTGCTAATCTTAAATACTCTAAGATTGATATTCATATCACTTCACCAGTCGGGGATCACTAAAATTAACATTAAAGAGGTGAACTCGCACTTACAAAGTCAGGCACTGTAATATGCTCTGGCCCTTTTCCTATTCACAGGAGTGATGAGATGTCTAAACTTGAAGTCATCAAAATCAACATGTATGTTTGACTTGATTCCAACTAAGCTACTGAAAGAGATGCTTCCCAGAGGTCATAGATCCCCTTCTTAATATCATTAATTCATGATTAATTCATGATCCTTTGTCATTAGGATACAAACCAAAAACCTTTAAGCTGGCCATAATTAAACCGCTTATTTAAAAAAAAAACACAACTTGATCCCACAGAATTAGTTAATTACAGGCTGACATCGAATCTACCCTTTCTGTCAAAGATTCTAGAAAAGGCAATATTTTCACAGCTATGTTCCTTTTTAGAAAGAAAAAGTGCTGTAAAAATCTCACTGCTGTATTTGATACAAACAACCACAAAATCCTTCTGAATAGACTCGAAAATCATGTTGGCATTAGTGAAAATGCATTGGCATGGTTCAAATCATAATCATCTGACTGTTATCAATTTGTAGCAGTAAATGAGGAGATGATCACAATTTCAGTATGGAGTTCCTCAAGGTTCAGTACTAGCACTGTTGCTTTTCACCCTTTACATGCTTCCTTTGGGTGCAATGATTAGGAAGCATGACATTAGCTTTCACTGTTACGCTGATGATACTCAGCTCTATATTTCTTCTCATCCTGATGAAACATACCAATTCACTAAATTAACAGAATGCATAACTGATATAAAATATTGGAACTTAATTCTTAATTCTGAAAAAACAGAGATTCTAACTATCAGACCAAAATGTTTTGTGTAATAATCTAGTCTATTGTTCCTCCCTTGATGGCTGCTCTGTCAAGTGTTCATCTTCAGTTAGAAACCTGGGTGTGCTCTTTGATGCCAAGCTTTCATTTGAAAGCCATGTTTCTAGCATTTGTAAAACCAAATTCTTCCATCTTAAAAATATGTCTAAATTATGACATATGTTATCAATGATAAATGCGGAAAAATGTGTTAATGCGCTCATGAGCTCAAGGCTATATTATTGTAATGCTCTACTGGGTGATTGGCCTGCACACTTAAACAAATTCCAGCTGGTTCAAAATGCAACAGCTCGAGTTCTTGCTAGAACCAGGAAGTATGAGCATATTAGCCTGGTTCTGTCAACACTACATTGGCTCCCTATTAAACACCGAATACATTTTAAAATCTTGCTAATTACTTACTAAGCATTAAACGGTTTAGTTCCCTAGTACTTGAGCGATCTCTTAACACATTATAGTACTTCACGTCTATTGCAACGTCATGCACTGTTTGTTGGCCAGAGGAGAACTTTTCCCCCGACTGAGCCTGGTTTCTCTCAAGGATTTTTTTTCTTCATTCATTATGTCACCCAGGGTTGGGTAGGTTACTTTTAAAATGTATTTCACTACAGATTACAAAATACATGCTTTAAAAAGTAATTTTTAACGTATTTCGTAACATTACTCAAGTTTAGTAACGTAATCTAAATACTTTGAAATACTTTGAAATACTTAACACAAAAGACCATTAACTTGATGTCCTGTATTAAGTTTACAACCTGTAAATAAAAATGAAATCTACCCATCATAGGAATTGGTTTTCTACATTTTATTTTTAACATCAGTTTTCCACAGCACTTCTAAAACAATGAGGGCAATCTTTGTGCAATCAAAGTGCTTAAATGTACCAAAATGTATCAAAATAAATTAAATATTAATTAGCTGAAATAAAAAAAACAAGTGTCATTTTAATGCAACAAGAACATACTCAAAGTGCTCATCATTCATACCATTTTTTAAATTTCAGTAAACAGGAGCCTGAATTTGTAGTAGACAAAAAACACTACAAAGAAATTAAAGCATGAAATGAAATGTTTACTCTCCAACTTGAAAAAAGTGGCACTCTTGTCTGTGTGCCACTGCCTTGATTTCTCCATTATTGCGTTTAATTTTTGGACGTTTCTTGACGTCATGTGTCGCAAAGCACGCAGTGCTGCGCCTTGAATTGCGCATTTACAATAATTCTTTAAATTAATTTAAACATTTAATTTCAGTTTACTCTGTTGTAGTTAACTATAAAACAAACAAAATTGTTATGTCAAATTAGAAATCACAATCTGTGTCGAAGGTATGTCTCCGTCTGTCTCCCGCTCTCTCTCTCTCTCTCTCTCTCTCTCTCCCTCTCCTCGGACTGTACGGCGGGCCACAAATCAAATGTTGGCCCGCGGGCCCTAGTTTGGGCATCTCTGGTTTATATATTCTTAGCTGACTCACCTACAGTGTCGCAACAGTTTTTTGCATCCCCCCACCACCATTATTCTCTTTTTGCGTTTCACAAGAAAGTAATAGGTTTGGGGGAAAATATGACAAGTCATTTTGTGTCATTTTAACTATCCCTAGTATAAATATTTCTATTGCAGCAATTATCAGTCAGTAAGTGTGGTCTTAACAATAAATGAAAGCAAGAAAAAAAACAACTAGCACAATTCTCCAAGTAACACAACAGATTTAGGTAATGAATAGAGAAAACTTTGAGTGATTCTTTCACTTATTATCCTCTCTATGGAAAGACAACCGCCACAACAGAATCGAGAGAGTCAACAGTCAAACTTAGTCAGGATGCGTTTCGCAAATCAAATATGGACGCAATGAAGTTCAATGGAATTTATGACTATAGTTATCTAGCGATGCTTTTGGGAAACACACCCCAGATCTATCAAATTCGTGAATAATTCATTGACAATATTTTTGTAAACAAAACAAATTGATTCATTTAAAAAGATGGAAAAAAACAACAACAATTTGTTCACAATTCGGATAATGAACTCGCACAAAGGCGCCATTTCCTGAACATTTGTAATGAATTATTAAGGTTTAAAGTTTGTCTATTAAGTACACAAAGCCATTGGCTTTATAAAACATTATTTAACGCATGATTAATTGGATGTCAATTCCATGTTTTATTAGACCAAATTCTTATAAATATTAAAGGTAGGCTAATGATAACCATACAAAGCTCAACGTATGAGTAAATGGGAAAATAAGGAATAAAGAAAATAATTTTCAAAGACCAAGAACAACTTAAAGATGCTTTTTGAGATTAGATGTTGAATCCTTTGAAGCCGATAGAAGTTTTGTTGCAGGTAGACATAGCTTGCATCGCACTGTGATGTTACGTCCTTTTTCTTGTTTATAAGTAAAATTGTCTTTGAATTTCCACGAAAGAAATGCATTACGCGCTGTTTTCCCGTCCATTTTCTATGCGATTGCAGGCCTACACTCTCTAACTGAACAGGCTGCGTGCGCTTTTTATTTTTAAAGAGACAGAGTCGGAGAATCATCAAACAGCTTACATTAATATTAATAAATAAATGATACTAAAATTCAAAGTAATCACTTTGGTAATCTAAAATACTTTTCGAATGTAACTGTAATCTGATTACCATCAATTTAAAATGTAACTGTAACGAAATACAGTTACTCAAATTTTGTATTTTAAATACGTAACGTCGTTACATGTATTTCGTTACTCCCCAACCCTGATGTCACCTGCTGGAGTTTTGGTTCCTTGCCACTGTCGCCTCTGGTATGCTTAGTTGGGGACACTTAACACTTAATATTCTTCTATATTATTGATTGGCTCTTTTAGAATTTCCGGACACCCAAAAAAAACTTTGTTTTTATTGTTTTCCTGTGACCACTGTAAAGCTAATTTGAAACAATCTCTATTGTAAAATGTGCTATATAAATAAACGTGACGACTTGTGATGTGCAGTGCTTGGGTGTGGGTCACATGAAACACAAGCCACATAAAAGAGCTCAATGACTTGAATGACTCAATGACTAAAATGGCAAGGGTGCTTCAGCAACTGTGTTTTTGCAGTCTCTTTTGTCAAAACTATTGGGTATGTTTAGGGTTCAGTGTTGGAGGTACGCTATTTTAATGTGATAGAGCATTAACTATTTAGTGCCACTTACTGGAGAGTTTGATTATGGTTAGAGCTTAACTCTGCAGGATAGGTCTCCAGAAGCTTCCACAGCACAGAATGACAGTGACGACAAATCTAATACAAATATAACAAATAGAATAAGTAAATAGAAAATAATAATATACCAAAAAAAGTGATTTTTTGCCAAACTCTTCTAGTCAATCATTACAGTTCTTGGAGAATGGGGAGGGTTGTACCAATGATTCTCCCAGCATTCCAGACTATCCACTCTAGTCTTCTAAGGTCTGATTTGGTTGCTGTTCAGCTTAGAATTTAGAAGTGTAGAGGATGGATTCAGTAATTGAAGAGTAGAACATTTAGAACATTAGTAGAACATTTTCAACTGGTGAAGTAAGATGGCTCATTTTGACAATAGAGACTATGTGAAACTTTCACTTCAGGTCCTGTGAGATGGTAGTGCTTAGGAACTTGAATGACTCCACTACTACTTTAATCATGTGAGTGCTGGATGAGAATTTTCCTAGCTGTTCCCTGTCTGTCAGAAAGTTTGTGATCCACTGACATAAGGAGGGTGTCACGGAATGATTAAAGTGAGGACTCAAATGCAGGGTGAGAGTTAGGATATATTTAATTGTAACAAAAGAAACATAAATCAAAACTCACAAAAGAAATACCCACGAGGGGGAAAACAGAAACTTAACTCAATATAGAACACTAAGGGGAACAAACGAAGGAACACAGACAAACCGGATGAAACGGCAGGCAGACATCAACAAGGGCAGGATCTCAGAACAGACACGGGGAGTACAACCATGGAAAGACAATGATGCCACACCAGACAGCAAACACTAAGGGAACTATATAGGACACATGAGGGGAAGAGTGATCAGAGACAGCTGGGAATGATTACTGGAAACGAGAAGGCGGGGCAGACACTAATGAGACACAGACACAGGAGGAGGAGCAGTGCCACGGCTCTGTCACTAGAAACGGAACTGAACCTGACAGAACCGTGACACTACCCCCCCTCTAAAGGGACGCCACTTGGCGTTCCTACATGAAACAACCCACAACCAATATTACCACCACGCATGATACATACAAGACAGGGAGCTCAAGGAAAAATGGGAAAAATCAGGAACGGGAGAGAGGGCAAACAGACAATCTCAACAGAAATCAAGACCGTGCAAACCTAAAGAAAAGCCAAATTTAGAAAAGGCCAAGAAAAACAAGAAGTTTCTAAAAAATAAACAATCCCCAAAAAGAAAAATAAAGTCCAGGGAGTGGGGAACAGGGGGGATGAGCCAGGTAGGCTTTAGCAAGGCCGGCAGATCCGGCAGGACCGGCGGGTCGAGCCAGGTGGGCTCCAGAGAGTCAGGCGGGACCGGCGGGTTGAGCCAGGTGGGCTCCAGAGAGTCCGGCGGATCAGGCGGGACCGGCGGGTCGAGCCAGGTGGGCTCCAGAGAGTCCGGCGGATCAGGCGGGACCGGCGAGTCGAGCCAGGCGGGCTCCGGTGAGTCCGGCGGAACCGGTGGGTCGAGCCAGGTGGGCTCCAGAGAGTCCGGCGGATCAGGCGGGATCGGCGGGTTGAGCCAGGTGGGCGCCGGCGAGGGTTCAGGGTCGCCCGGCGGCGAGGGTTCAGGGTCACCCGGCGGCGAGGGTTCAGGGTCGCCCGGCGGCGAGGGCTCTGGGTCGCCCGGCGGCGAGGGCTCTGTGTCGCCGTGCTCTGGGTCGCCCGGCGGCGAAGGCTCTGGGTCAGGCGGCGAAGGCTCTGGGTCAGGCGGCAAAGGCTCTGGGTCGGCCGGCGGGACGGTAGCCCGGTGTGTCCTCCAGGCTCTCAGGGCTGCTAAAACAAAAAAACAGTCCACAGCCTTCTTGGCCTCGCCAGGGCTTACAAGTACCGCGGGCTCCGGGACGGCGGCCTCCCGAGCGGCAGCGGGCTCCGGGACGGCGGCCTCCTGAGAGGCAGCGGGCTCCGGGACGGCGGCCTCCTGAGAGGCAGCGGGCTCCGGGAAAGCAGCGGCCTCAGGACAGGCCCTGCTCTTCCTTCTCCGCCTCCGCCCTTTCTGAGAGCTGGGAGAGTCGCTGACAACGGGAATAACGGGGAAGTAGTAGGTGGGTTGGGAACTCCTCTGTGAAGTTTGGTCCTGTAGTTCTAGGTCGTCGAGGTGGTCGACAAATTCCCAGAACGAGAGATCAGTCAGCTTTTCCATCCTCCAATAGATGAAAATAGAGGCTTGTCCAGGCAGAGATTAAAAACCTCTTTGAGGTCTTCTTCGGTGTAATCGAAATTATCCACCTCAATCAAAAAGCTGCGGGCGAAGACCCTCACCTCCGTTCCCAGCTGGCGGAAATAAACCTGGTTGACATGCCGCTGCATCCGTTCGCATACGGATAATCCTCTGGTGGCCGAGGGACCCAGAAAAATTCCCATAATCCCAATGTCCACACAAAAATAAAACAAAAACAAAAATAATCCACCTCACTGCTGAGTCCAGAATGGTGGCGTCATTCTGTCACGGAATGATTAAAGTGAGGACTCAAATGCAGGGTGAGAGTTAGGATATATTTAATTGTAACAAAAGAAACATAAATCAAAACTCACAAAAGAAATACCCACGAGGGGGAAAACAGAAACTTAACTCAATATAGAACACTAAGGGGAACAAACGAAGGAACACAGACAAACCGGATGAAACGGCAGGCAGACATCAACAAGGGCAGGATCTCAGAACAGACACGGGGAGTACAACCATGGAAAGACAATGACGCCACACCAGACAGCAAACACTAAGGGAACTATATAGGACACATGAGGGGAAGAGTGATCAGAGACAGCTGGGAATGATTACTGGAAACGAGAAGGCGGGGCAGACACTAATGAGACACAGACACAGGAGGAGGAGCAGTGCCACGGCTCTGTCACTAGAAACGGAACTGAACCTGACAGAACCGTGACAGAGGGGAGCACAGAGAACTGGGTTAATTTGAACAGGAGGAGGTTTGGGATGATAATGCCGAAGGCCAAGCTGAAGTCCACACACAGGATCCTCACATCTGTCCTTGGTTTGTCCAGATACTGTAGTTTATAAGGCATTCCCAAGTTGACTGCATCATCCACAGACCTGTTTGCTCGACAAACAAACCGCAGGGGGGTCCAGCAAGGGCCCAATAATGTCCATTAGGTAGGCCAGAACCAGTCTTTCAAATGACTTCTTGACTGCAGATGTTAACAAAACTGGTCTGTAGTCATTCAGTCCTTTGCTTTTGGGTTTCTTTGGGATGGGGATGGTGGAGCATTTGAAGCAGAAAGGAACTTTGGGTGAGGCTGGTGAAACAGCATCTGGGCCTGGTGCTTTTCTTGTCTTTTGTTTATTTATTTATATAGCGTCACCTTTATTTATATAGCGCTTTGTCACCTGTATTTATGTAGCGCTTTTTACAATGTAGATTGTTTCAAAGCAGCTTTACAGGAAAAACAATATAAACAAGTTTGTTTGGCTGAACAGAAGCCCCAAAAGAGCAGGTGAATCAATACAATTGATGAATTTTAAGTGTTAAGTTTCCCCAACTGAGCAAGCTATAGGCGACAGCGGCAAGGAACCAAAACTCCGGCAGGTGACGTAACGAATGAAGAATAGAATGGAGAAAAAACCTTGGGAGAAACCAGGCTCAGTTGGGGGACCAGTTCTCCTCTGGCCAACAGCCAAACAGTGCATGATTATTATACAACAATTCAAGTCCAACATGAAGTCCAATTTGGTCCGGTTAGAGATGGGTTCATGATCGTCACAGGGGAGGGTCTAGTAGAGTCACGATCTCCGCAGACACTTCAGGGCAGTGCTGTGCTCGTGTCCAGGTCCTACATCTGATCTGGATACGGCCTGGATCCAGCTGACCACGGTAACCTCGGAATAAACAGAGACCAATATCAGCGTAGATGCCATTCTTCTTCTGATGTATCGAGTACATCAGGTGTTATGGGAATGTTCCCAGTTCCGGCTTATCTAAATTATGCAGCCTAACAATCATTTTACATGATTTGGATTAAAAACGTATGTATAATGTGTTATGTGTATGCCAGGTTGAAGAGATGTGTTTTTAGTCTACATTTAAACTGACAGAGTGTGTCTGCTTCCCGAACTGTAATAGGAAGACTGTTCCAGAGTTTAGGAGCTAAATAGGAAAAGGATCGACCACCAGCAGTTGACTTTGATATTCTAGGTATTATAAGCTGGTCGGTATTTTGGGATCGCAATAGACGCAAAGGACTATAATGTGTTAAGAGATCGCTCAAGTACTGTGGAGCTAAACCATTTAATGCTTTGTAAGTAATTAGCAAGATTTTAAAATGTATTCAGTGTTTAATAGGAAGCCAGTGCAGGTTTGACAGAACTGGGCTAATATGCTCATACTTCCTGGTTCTAGTAAGAACTCGAGCTGCTGCATTTTGGACCAGCTGGAATTTGTTTATTAAGCGTGCAGGGCAACCACCTAGTAAAGCATTACAATAATCTAGCCTTGAACTCATGAACGCATGAACTAACTTTTCCAATTAAATTTTTTCTCTTAAACGGTTTTGAGAGATTTTTGTATTTGCTAATTCGGGGAACAGAAACAATCTCTATAGGATGATATCTAGGTGAAAGAGTCTCTATGTGTTGGAATTTATCTGACCTCTGTGACTTGAGACAGCTAGCAGACGGTTGGTTTAACCAGTTTGTCTGCTTCCTGACCTGGACCCCAGTTAGTCAAGGTTTAGCTCTAAGACTATATGCCAAATTACTAGAGAGAAGAGTGGCACCATCCCAGGTGGGATGAATACCATCTCTTTTCAACAGGTCAGGTCTGCCCCAAAAACTTTTCCAATTATCTATAAACCCTATGTTATTCCGCGGGCACCACTTAGACATCCAGCCATTGAGTGAGGATAATCTGCAAAGTATCTCATCACTCCTGTGCATAGGAAGAGGGCCAGAGCAAATTACAGTGCCTGACATCGGTGATGACACACATCTTCTTTGCAGACCTGAAGTGCAGGGATGCTGGAGGTATTGATGGGGTGTGGATATGGGGTGTGAGACAGGGATTTTTAAACCTGAAATAAAACTCATTGGTCAAATGTTGATTCAACACAGTGCTGGGGGTGGTGTCTTGTAGTTACTTTAAGACCTTTCCACACTGATGCAGGGTCGTTGGCTGAAAATGTATCAGGTTAAGGCTATAACCCTTGTGCCCTAAAACACTGCGACAATGATGCTTTGGAAAAATCCTGTGTGTGATTGAATCTAAAGCATGTGTTTAAAACAGTACAATGGCTAGACGGTATATCACGGGCGGGTAAATTCTTGACCAAGCAAGCATTAAAGAGCAGCTTTTTCTAGTTAGCCAAGGAAAGAGAATCACAGGAATGAAGGAAGAATGGCAGGGAAATGCAGTATTCCATCCCTCTCTTAGATAGCTTTTTTTAGAACATTGTATCTCTGAGATAATAATATGGATGTCTCATAATTTTCTCTGTCTCAACAGTGACAAGACTGAGGTCATGCTCATCAGTTCACCCCAACAAATTTGCAAAGCTGATAACAGAACTGTCACGGAACGAACAGGGAGGACTCAAATGCAGGGATAAGTAATTTGAAAATTTAAAAACAAAAGAGCAAACTCACAAATGAAATACCCACGAGGGGGAAAACATAACATAAACAAGATATTTTTTTATTTTTTTATTTTTATTTTATTTTTTTAAACCTAGACAATAACATAAACAAACTGGGCCGCAAGCCAAGGCCCATGAAATGACAACAAGACCACGACAGACAGCACACACAAGGGCTATATATAGGGAACACGTGAGGAAAGGTAATGAGCTGAGAACAGCTGACAACACTCAAGGGAAACGAAGTAACAAGGTGGGTGGGGTAACACAAAGACAAGACACCACAAAGGGGCAGTGTCAGGAACTTGAAAAGACCAAACTGTGAGTCATGACAGTAACCTTAATGGTGAATGGCTCTGCTTTGGAGTGTCAAACAAAATGTAAAAATTTGGGGGTGATATTCGATGCAAATCTAACATTTGATCCTCTTGTACAGAACATGGTCAAAACTTAATTTTTTATCCTAGAAACATTGCACGATTGTGCACTATGTTATCTCTCTCGGTGGCTGAAAAATTAATCAATTGGATTTGTCTTTTCCTGTATCGATTATTGTAATGCTCTGCTTGCTGGGGTTTCTAAAACTACTATAAACAAATTGCAGTATGTCCAAACCTCAGGGGCCAGAATCCTGACATGGTCCAGGAAAAGTGAACACATCACTCCCATCTTGGAGTCATTGCATTGGCTCCCGGTCAGGTTTCGCATTGATTTTAACGGTTTAGAGGTTTAGCGCCACAATATTTGTCTGAAATTTTAACTGCATACACCCCAAGACGCAATCTTCGTTCTTCTAATTCAGTTTTTTTTACTTGTTCCTATAACACGTTTACGCTCTATGGGTGACAGGGTTTTTCTTCTTTTGCTCCCAAACTCTGGAATGCTCTGCCCAATGAGATAAGACATGCTGACACTTATAGTGCTTTTAAATCTTGACTTAAAACTTTTTTTTTTTAGACTGGCTTACTATTATGTGTTCTGCTTTGCTTTTTATATAATGCATCTTTCTCTTTTAAATTAGCTCTAATGTATGTTTATTGGATTTATATGTTTCTGTGCAGCACCTTTAACTTTTAAAGGCGCTATATAAAATGATGTTTATTATTATTATATTAGATAACAAATATTTTAGGCATAACACAAGACGTTCATTTTCAAGGAGTAACCATAACATATTGTTTTGGACTGTTTTACACACATGCTTCAGACACAATCATGCAGAGGTATTCCCATAGCATAATAAGCTACTCTGATCTTTGTAAAAGTGTATTTTGGCCCATTTAAACAAGACTGTCCCTGATCATATAGGCATCGTCTTTGGCCTGAGGAAGTTGTCTGATTTTGGCAGTGAACTGTTTTGTCATTACTGTAAGTTAATTGATTCCTGGTAGGAATGCACACAGAAGATCGTATATGATGTTACAGAATCTGTGAGCTCACCCAGATCAATGGCAGCAGCTTGCACTTGAAGCAAGCTTGTAAAACCTGTTCTGCTTCATTTTCGTCCTCATTCTGATTAAAGGTTTAGCTGATTTGTTTCTGCCTGTTGGTCAGCATAAGATGAACCAAACAGTGATGAGTCCCAATGCTGTAACAGTGGTCCAGTATATTACTGTCTATGGTGGGACATGTAATGTGTATTCGGGCAGTTCATGAGAGTGATTTGTTTTCTTAAAGTCTCTGAGAATAATTATAACAGAGTCTGGATGTTGTGGCTCCATGTCTGTGATCTGATCAGCCAGCTGTTGTGGCTCTGCTCTCAAGCATGCTTGTCCCACTGCCACGCGATTTCTCCACTGATTCTTCATCGAGATCAGCACTGAACAGCTGGAAGTCCGGGAGATGTAGCGTGCAGTCTGGAAGGTATTTATTTAGACATTTATTCCGTGAAACAGAGCAGCATAAAGAGTTTAAAAATTATTTATTGGTTTGAGACAGAAGAAGTTGTTTGTCCCTTTTGGGTAGAGAGTGGAGATGGATACTAGGAAGGATACTTGGCTTGCCTCTAGCATGCTCTACTGCATACTGACATTTCACATCATGAAACTGTCACATTCAACAGGAGAGCTTAAGCCATATAAACCAATATTTTAATATATATAAATGATTTTGTTGTCAGACCGATAAATGTAGTAGTAAAAAATGTATATTTATTTCTTGATATCTAAATGGCTGCCAATCATTTATTCATCCCCACACACTATGTACGCTTATTTGGAATGTTACCCAGAACAAAGTGCATTCCTGTGTTTTTTGCATTATCCCTGTGCTAAAACTTGCTGCTCAAGAGCAAGTTTTATGTGTCATTTCAAGAGTAATTCACATGACAGACAATCATATACAAATTGAAAAAATATATTTTAAGCATTCAAGTGCGCAAAACGACAAAGGCGCCAAGTTGGCAATACTGACCGCGATCCACGTGCAACGCGAACTCAGCGCATACGAAGTGAACTCTCAGTCACGAGATAACCATGTGAAGTGGTGTATATGTCCCTCGTTTTTGCTTGAGATACTAGGATTCGGCAACACAAAAGAATCGATATAACCTACAAGAAAATAATAAGACAAATAGGGAGTTTGGCAGTTCCACTTCAAAAACGTCGACATAATTGTACCTGTATTGGCAAGTTAACCGTGACTCGAGATAAATGAACTCCACTGTATTTACATACTCCAAATGGTCCAATAGTTTTGTTATTTTTTTGGAGATGTGGATGTACGCTACCGTTGATGTAAAATCTAAGTGATATTATATTATATTAGTTTTCCACAGAACATATGTCCCTTTGAGAAATAAAAATAAAAAAGTAATGTGAAAAATTGTTGGTATACTGTAGCATAAATGAGTATGAATGTGTGGAGTAGCTTAGATCATTTGATCTTGATGAACTTGAGAAGAAAGGTTTGAGTTCATACTGAGATCTGACTTTTGATTCAGTTGTCGGTACCTTGACAAATCTAAGCACAGTTTGAGACATTGTTGAGATGTCTGATGAGCTCTTTCCTACTCCTTTTGCTCACTGTTTGACGTTGATATCGAAGTGATGTTTTGTTTCCTATTTGTCTAATCTCTGATATGATGATATAATAACCTAATATGATGATATAATACCCTGTTACAAAAATTACCTTGCCCTAAGATTCACAGGACAGGAATTTAACAAAGGCTGTGTATCTGATTCACTGGAGGGACTTTTTCAATGCCAGGTTAACACAAACAGCTTTCAAGTTGGCATTGCTGGTCCTGACCAATCGATCTAGTAATGGAAATACATTGACTTCCAAGAGAAGACATTCGTTTTCATTAGTAAATATCTCTTACATCAGCTCAGTAAGTCACCCTCACCTCGACAAGTTGTAAAGAACATAAAGAGAGAAAATAAAATTAAAGCTGATTCCTCTATGTATGATATCAGCCCTCCTTTCACAAATTTGCAATTTCTTACCTCTCCTCCATATTTATCTTAATCATAAAACAGGAAGTTTAATTTCATTTTTGGGTCATCCAGATGGTACCTTTGTGAGGAGATTAATTACTCCATTGGGCAACATTAATAAAACAAATATTTCAGGGAAATGTAATTGTGTATCCCGGCATGGAGCGAGTGAAAAGGTGAGACTTGTAGAGTCATGCTGAATTCCCTGCAGTGGTGAAACAGGGAGGGAAAGAATGGACAGAGAGACAAATGAGCTGTCGTGCACTTGTCAGTGTGCGGAGCAGTGCTACCTAGCATACTAAATGAGGAGCCAGCCTTTCTGTTCCTTGTATGCTATTTTCATTGATATACAATCCATTCACACTCAGCTTAGTGTAATGTGTTAGAGTATTGAATATGAAGACACAGCATGTTTTGTTTTTCTATAGCTATATAACTTATTAAAAATATGAATGAGAGATAAAACATTTGGCGTTTATGATGCACATCAACCCAAATCTTTCCAGCTATGGAAATTTTAGTTCTTATATTCTGAGTATCTACCTGCGTGAAGTTGGCCCCCCACCCAACGCAAAATGAAACCAAAATAGTCTCGTTCGTTTGTGCTCCGTTTGTGCTGGTTTGTGCTGCAAAAATTTTCGTTTGTGCTGTTTTAGTTTTTTAGATATTAAAAGAATAATTTTAAGTAGGTCAAGTTCACTCAGCCCCCCCACATGCTCCAAATTCGCCCAAAATAGTCTCATTCGTTTGTGCTGCGTTAGTGCTGGTTTGTGCTGTAAAAATTTTCGTTTGTGCTGCTTTCGTTTTTAAGATATTACAAAAATAATTAATTAGGTCAAGTTCACTCAGCCCCCCACATGCTCCAAATTCAACAAAAATGGTCTCGTTCGTTTGTGCTGCGATTGTGCTGGTTTGTGCTGCAAAAATTTTCGTTTGTGCTGTTTTAGTTTTTTAGATATTAAAAGAATAATTTTAAGTAGGTCAAGTTCACTCAGCCCCCCACATGCTCCAAAATCGCCCAAAACAGTCTCATTCGTTTGTGCTGCGTTAGTGCTGGTTTGTGCTGCAAAAATTTTCGTTTGTGCTGTTTTGGTTTTTTAGATATTAAAAGATACATTTAAGTAGGTCAAGTTCACTCAGCCCCCCACCTGCTCCAAAATCGCCCAAAACGGTCTCATTCGTTTGTGCTTCGTTTGTGCTGGTTTGTGCCGGTGAAAGTTTTGTTTGTGCTGTTTCGGTTTAATAAATATTAAACATTGAATTATTGGCCGATGACGTCATCAGCCCTCCCACATGCTCCAAATTTGCCCAAAATGGTCTCGTTCGTTTGTGCTGCGTTTGTGCTGGTTTGTGCCGGTGAAAGTTTCGTTTGTGCTGTTTCGGTTTAATAAATATTAAACATTTTATTTGGGCCGATGACGTCACCAGCCCTGTCTGCTCCAAATTCAACAAAAATGGTCTCGTTCGTTTGTGCCAGTGTTTTAATATCGAACATTAGAGGTGGGTTATACATGCTGGTATTACAATACTAATAGAGTCATATTTATCATTTCGCTAGTCACAAATGTATGATTCATGTGCAGTGACTAGGGGAGCACGGGGCACAAACTAACGCGGCGTAAATATTAACGCAGACTTTTTAGATTTTAGTTGCACAGGATTAAATATGACGTACTAACGGGCTTTTCACCACACTGTTTGCACACATCTTCTGGCCATCTTTTCGCGAAAGTTCAGCGAAGTTTGGATGAGAACCACACAAGAAACTCTTTTGGCAGCATGTTTATATTTTAAAAGATGGTACCATTTTGAAAGATGTGAAAAACACATAGTGACTGCTAGCCAGTCCTGAGGTAAACAAGACACCGCATTAGTTGTATGGTGTTACATGGTGTTACAACTAAGCAGCACATTGCATAGCCTACATCAATAATCAGATATTTTGCATTGTAATAAACATTTTCATGTCATTACATTGTTCTAAGCATAGAAAAAAAAGATATTTCATTCATAAGTTATGCTTCTGACCATCAAGACTCTACTTTTTTAAAGAAATAAAAATACATGAATGAACATGGATTGAATAGCATGCGTTTCAAATAACCCTCTGTCTGTTACAACGAGCCAACATTTTACTCCTGCCGCTTTTGGCGATCCTGCACACAAACTGTAGGCACATAAAAACAGTGTTCATTTATAGGAGAGGCTTGTATGTTGTTTGTATAAAAATATGGTTTGTCTAACCCTATTACTTTGTTCATTATTTGGCCAAAACCGAAAAGTGTTACGCTGTGCCCCGCACTCCCAAACTTAAAGATGTTTTTAATAGAACGACAACTCAACTGTCAATTAAATAAACAATTATCTTTACTTACCTGGTCTCTCCTGACTTTTTATTTTGTTTACAAGGATGATCTGCTACACTTCACTGACAGCACTAGAACAAGTGACACTTCTGTAAGATGCTCTTGTGAAAATCAGTGTAGAGTTCGTTGAGAAAAGATCGATACAAATCAAACTATAGAAGTCATTACTAAATCAAATTTCTGGCCAATGTAAGTACAAAGTTTTAACACTGTCAATTATAACATTATTAGTTATACAAGAGAGCTAAGATTATCAATGTTTACTGAAGAGAAAACGCATTGCTAATTTAATACTGCTAATAAATATAAGAAATGCTAATTACAATTGCACATCTGACCCATGTTACATTTTTATAATATATTGTACTGTACATCTAGGGGGTCAACATTACCATATTGGTCCTGATATAAGATATATTATCCTTATATTTTATTACTATAATATGTATTCAGACCAATATAGTTATGCATGAAAATAATTTTAAACTGACATTTTTTAGTCAGGATTTTTTAAGTGGGTAATTATGTTTTGCTTCTCCCAGATGCCCAAGAAACCAACAGTTGACAGGGATTCCATTTTCACAGTCTTCTGTTCAGCAAAAGATGCCATAGTCATAATCAGAGTATCTGGACAGAGATTAGTAAGCAGCTAGAAAACAAGATCACTGAAAAGGCTCTATACACCTTTGTTAAATTAAACAGACACAACATCTGGTCTGCTTTAGGGTTTACTTATGAAAGTGATCATGAAACAAGTGGCAGGAGTGATGATGCTGATTGTGAGCCAGGGTCCCTTTCCCCCGGACCAACAGATTCCTGGACTTTTGATCGTGAAGTTCCATTTCTGAAATGGACTGAATTCATGCCTGAAACAGTAAAATACAAAAACAAGTTCTCTAAAACACAAAAAAGGAATACAAAGTTTTGAAGCCTGGCATCTGGACACGTGATAAATCATCAAACGCTGTCTTTTCAATCATATCATCATATCAGAATGATTTATGAAGGATTCAGCTTTAATCACAGGAGTAAATTACAAGTTACTATATATTCACATAGAAAATCGTAATGTTTTCACATTAGTTCTGACTGGTACTGTATATGTTTATATGCTTATTGGTGCGTGTATTTATGACAGTGATACTATTACGACTGTTATTTACATAACAACATAGAGTTTGTTTCGTTTTCTACCAAGTAAAAACACTTACCTCGGAGTTTATGTATTCCACACATCGCTGTGTCCGTCAAAAGCTGAAAGTGCGCGGTGGATAAATAACAGTTTAGTGAAAGTGAATGTATGGATCTTCTGACTTCAATTGAGTGATCTTAGACAGACCAAATATTATTTGAATATTATAAAAACCGAAACAGCACAAACGAAAGTTCCTAACGATAAGTTTCGTTCACAAACGAAAGGCTTTGCTAGCATGAAATATGCTGGTTAGAGATTATACAAATAACAAACCAGGAATAAAATAAATTTGTGACTAGCGAAATGATAAATATTACTCTATTAGTATTGTAATACCAGCATGTATAACCCACCTCTAATGTTCGATATTAAAACACTGGCACAAACGAACGAGACCGTTTTTGTTGAATTTGGAGCAGACAGGGCTGGTGACGTCATCGGCCCAAATAAAATGTTTAATATTTATTAAACCGAAAAAGCACAAACAAAACTTTCACCGGCACAAACCAGCACAAACGAAGCACAAACGAATGAGACCGTTTTGGGCGATTTTGGAGCAGGTGGGGGGCTGAGTGAACTTGACCTACTTAAATGTATCTTTTAATATCTAAAAAACCAAAACAGCACAAACAAAATTTTTTGCAGCACAAACCAGCACTAACGCAGCACAGACTGTTTTGGGCGATTTTGGAGCATGTGGGGGGCTGAGTGAACTTGACCTACTTAAAATTATTCTTTTAATATCTAAAAAACTAAAACAGCACAAACGAAAATTTTTGCAGCACAAACCAGCACAATCGCAGCACAAACGAACGAGACCATTTTTGTTGAATTTGGAGCATGTGGGGGGCTGAGTGAACTTGACCTAATTAATTATTTTTGTAATATCTTAAAAACGAAAGCAGCACAAACGAAAATTTTTACAGCACAAACCAGCACTAACGCAGCACAAACGAATGAGACTATTTTGGGCGAATTTGGAGCATGTGGGGGGGCTGAGTGAACTTGACCTACTTAAAATTATTCTTTTAATATCTAAAAAACTAAAACAGCACAAACGAAAATTTTTGCAGCACAAACCAGCACAAACGGAGCACAAACGAACGAGACTATTTTGGTTTCATTTTGCGTTGGGTGGGGGGCCAACTTCACGCAGGTTGAGTATCTGGGTTGAATCCATTAATTAAAGTTATTAATTGTCCCTCTGAATAAATGAGCTCCAACACAAGTTTTAAAAATTTTTATGGTCATTTTTATTTAAATATGTTTCTGAATAAAAAATAAAAAAATTCCCTTTATCTCTTTTATGTTTCTCAAGAACCTTATTACTTTTTATTGGGTTGTATAGACCATTTGTGTTGAAAGTTTTTAATATTTTTAATGATGTTGATAAATTGATACAGTACACTTTCTCAGCTCATTTTATTCCTTCATAATTACAGTATCACATAAACAAAAAATATAACAAACACCAGACTTGTGAAAAAACAACAACAGATTATATACATTCCCTCATAACAATGGACTTTCGATAGTGGCATCCTCACAAGTTTGCCTAATTCAGATTTTTTAAACAGCGCACATTTAGCAGTGCATAAGTTCTGGAATCCTACCAACGATGGCCTCAGGTGTTGCAAAAAAGCATTGAGATAACCGATGATCAAGATAACCATCAGCCAATATGGTTGTGGCAAGCAGGGCGGGGTCGAGGCACCGTGAGAGCGCCACGGTAGCCGGTGGCGTGATTGATAATGAGCGTCACCTGCGAGCCATCGTGTCTCATGTCTCACGGAGGAGCGAGGCATAAAAGGAGGAGCGACGACAGTGAAGGATGAGAGAGGACCAGGGGTCTCATTTATAAAACTGTGAACATCACTACTAAAAGTTTACGTGCGCCAAAAAGCCAAAAATGCCATACGGCAAAAAATATTCAGATTTATAAAACCGTGTGTGCGCACACCTGTCAGGAACATTCCCTTTATAAAACGCAGATGTCATGGGTCAAAGTTTGCTTAAATGAGCACACATTCTCCCGTCAAGTTGTTTTTTATTGAGCACAACCTTTGCGTGGAAACTGGCGTACGCACGTTTCCAGTCCCGTTTTGTGTGTACGCACGCTTTATAAATGAGACCCCAGGCCTGGATTTATGTTGTGTTTTGTGTGAGCAGCAGTCGTCCGTGAGGGACTGGCGCCATTATGTTTATTTTGTATTTATGTTTGATTTGACAATTAAAGTTTGTTGAATGTTCGCCGGTTCCCGCGTCCTTCCTCCCTGAATAAAGAACTGTGTTACAATGGCGATTTATTTGATGAAGCGATCGGCATGCTATAAAAATGTACATACACTGTATGTATTTGCTAACGACAAAAGGCATATGTGCACCAACTAACAGCAGAGATTTACCAGTATACAATAAAAAACACCTTCGATTCTTGATACAAACCTTTAATTTTATTCTCCAACATTGCAAACACAATTTCACGTAAACAGTATTAACATATTTGTGAGGTCATCACGCTGAACTAGATTGCATACTTTCTTGCGTTCTGCCTGCCTAATGTGCTTTCTCAACAAATTTGGCTTTGTCCTGTCTTTTAATATTCGGGTTATAATCGGGTTATCGCGTCAAAACAGAAGCTGTGTGTGTGTGTGTGTGTGTTCATCTGAGGATCATAATCATTGGTCGATATCCGCTCGTTACCGACCAATGTCAAAATATTTGAGAAAATCAATAAAATCAGAAAAGACGGGCTTTATTTGC
Organism: Rhodeus uyekii; assembly: GCA_037043235.1. Classification (NCBI taxonomy): domain Eukaryota; kingdom Metazoa; phylum Chordata; class Actinopteri; order Cypriniformes; family Acheilognathidae; genus Rhodeus; species Rhodeus uyekii. The sequence goes on along the minus strand of JAWRVZ010000103.1, from coordinate 147,168 downwards.
ACACAGAAGCAGATGAGGCTTTGGGATGGGGGTGGACCCACGGCAGCACTCTCTGCGCGGCGCTGTGAGAGAAGCCTCTCTGACAGAGCGACCACATGGACCGCAGTCCACGTACAATGCAAACTCAGCACATGCGCAGTGAACTAGGTACGTTCGTTAGTCACAAGATAACCAATTTGAAGTGGCAAATTTGTCCCTCTTTTGTGCTCGAGATATCAGGGTTCAGTGACATAAAAGAATCGACATAACCCATAAGAAAATCCTAAGACAAATAGGGAGTTTGACAGTTCCACTTCCAAAACGTTGACATAATAGGGTTTGGCGAGATAACCGAGGTCGAGGTAAATGGACTCCGTGTCAGACAATCACAGCAGTGTGTTTACACTGGTCTCACACAGACATGCCCCTTCAAACAGAGTGTTCAAATCAGAGGCTTTAAATCAAGGGTAGGAAAAAAGCCCCTTATTTTTAATTTATGATAATGTTGATGTAAAAATCATATTAACATTATGTGCATAATAATAAAACTATGCAGTTCATGACCCCTTTAAATCTGGCATTCACTTAAGTCAGGCATTCACATAAAGCATAAATCTCAAAAGACTGAAATCAGATCAAATGCACATGATTATCTTAAAATGTTATGAACAGCAACTATGCCAATTATTTTTCATGTGAAGAGATGACTTCAACTCCTGCCATAAACTTTAAATCAATATGCACCACTGCACCAATCTTCTAAATATTGTAAAGTAACTGTATGTTCACAACTTATAATTACTTTAATTAGTTATTATTTTCTGCCTAAAATTAATACATAATGTTAGCTAACTGCATGATTTGTATTCTCTTAGAACTGAACATTTCGGAAATAAGGACATTACTTTGACACAATAATGTCACCCATGATAACAGATTGTTTTAAATTTACTTTGAAAAGCACTATAAAAATAAATGTGAATTGAATCGATTGCACTTGGTGTAAATAAGCTCTATTTAAATTTAAAATAAACACATTTTTAAAATCAGATTAACTCACCAAAGGTTGCAAAATGAGTCATAATAATGATTTTCATTTAAATAATGAAAGTTGTACAGTTTATTGGCAATTGTCAAGTATAAAGATGTTTAGATTGTGTCTATATAGCAGAGGGCTTTGATGGTGGTTATTGTGAAGAATAACTGTTCAGTCAGGATGGCTTTTCTTTAAGGTGACATTGTCGGTAGGCCTTCTGACAAGCTGTGACTGCAATCATGATGCTCGTTTGTCCCAGGGCCCCAGGCTCCTCGTCTACTGCTAATTAAAACCAATGTTTAAACTGGTCACTAATCTATAAGTCATTGAGGCTGATTCCACACAGCCATTGATTATCCTTGTCATTTCAAAGACTGCAGGAAGTTCAGACTAATTACAGTTTGTTTTGAAAGTAGCCAAGATTGAGTTTTTTTTTTCTTTCTTTTTTTACAAATGATTTATCTATTGGGGATGTTGCATTGCTATGTAGTTTAAGACACACAAGTTAACAGAATTTCATAGGTTAGTAGGCATATCATTTTCCTTTTTTTTCTTTCATAATATAAAGAAATAAAGAAAGAAAGAAAGAAAGAAAGAAAGAAAGAAAGACAATTGATAGATTGGTCTGCAAATTATTCACAATATCCCATAATTTGAGCTAGAGAGAGAGAAGCCCCGTCTCCAGCCGGTATTAACCCTCTAATGATGCTCCTATACTGTTAACACTTAGGAACTTTGGAGTAATTATGACCCCAACATTTTACAGTGATTATATTTATTATAAATTATATGTAATACTCATAATAATTCATAATATACTTTTTACTCAACTACATGCTTATGCATGCATGCATTTCATATTTGCGCTGGTTTTATTGATTTTATTTTCCTATTTCTATAAAAATGCTCTCTATTGCAGCCAAATTTGTTTGTGTGTGTGTGAGTGAGAATGTTATGATAGTCTGCACATCTTGCGCAATGTTACTGGTATGACTATCGCGAATGCACACATAATGGTATTGATGTTCCAACCCTAATACTACATAATACAATTTGGTAAACTTTATTTCATTGGTTCACTTTCATTGGTTCCACTGACTGCAAATAACTTTGCAACTATGTGTCAACTAACTCTGATTAGAGTATTAGTAGACTTTTAGATTAGGGATCAGGTTAGTCAAAAAGTTACCTGCAGTCAATCAAGTAAATAATAAGGGATTATGCCAAGTACTTGGATTATGTTTCCATACAGTGAGTCGAAAAGAACAAAATCGTTATTTTCTGATAAACTAGCACTAAATATATTTTATGCAATATCCCAAAATGAGTATAAAAACAGGTGGATGGAAATATAGCTACAGTCACTCTGCATCTGGCCTTCAGGAAACACCTTAAATTCACCACACACTACAAGATATTTGGGATGATTTTGGACTGATTTATCGCCTTCCGACGATCCTAGGAAAAATCCTGATTATCTTGATGGTTCTACAGAATATCTTTTTTCCTGTGGTGTGAGGTGTGTGACAGTGACCGAATCTGCTCAGAAGAACATGTTGTGTGCTGTGCATTCTGTTGTTTGGGTGAACCAGAGGAAAATGCATGTACGCTATGGAGATTATCACGTGAAACTAAACCATACCCAATCAGAACGCAAGCTGACTAAAGACTCAACTCCAGCTCGCGCTGTAACATATCCATATTCACTCCATCTCCACAACTCCTTCAAAACATTTTTCTTCCTTCAGGAAGTCTTCAGGAAAATCCTTTGTTACCTCCTGCAATCCCATGGTAGCCCCTGTCTGTCTGTCTGTCTTTGTGCGTGCGTGCGTGCGTGCGTGCGTGCATGCGTACTAACCTCATCTGCTTCTTTGCATTAGGATCACCCATTAACCTGGAGAGGAAAAATAAAATTGTTAATCATCCACTGTCTCATCATTGAGCTGTCTAATGTTCATTTACTTATCTGCATTGATCATCCTGCCACTGCTGCAATAAATGTCACCATCTGGGTTAAAACAACTTCTCTATCTGTCAGTCTCTTCGACATGGTGTTGATGTGATGATACTATGGGTCACACTTTGGAGCAACAAACATCTATGATCCTTCAGGAAAGGTCAATGAGAATTGGTAAGTGGAATTTGTTTGTGCCAGTGCCCCAGACATATTGGTTAAAAAGGCAGTGCACATCCACTCATTCAGGTTTGTTCTTTGGAGGGGATGTCACCAGATGAATGCTCATTTCCATTCACTTCTGCATGCTTGCTAGGAAACCTATGGTGCATTGCAGCAGTCTATCCACCCCCAAAACAGATAAGTGCAGTGAGAGGGTGCTTCAGCAAAAGAGTAGCTTTCCTCTAAAAGAGCAAAAAGTTAGTGGAGCCTCTTTTTAAAGATGCCTTTGCACTTGTGTACTTCAAGTGCTGAGGGCACTATGAGGGCAACAATAGGAGTGTTTCTGCCAATTGCCACAAATTTCCCGTTTCTTGACACACGTTGCACCGGGTAGAGTGCTCACCTGGGCCTCCAGTTGAAGACAATATTTCGATAGCTGCATTGGAAGTTCATGGAAGGCACCATTCACTGACCGGTACCGCTTATTTATGTCCACAAAATGCTGGCACCTGGAGGAATCATCCCCAACTCCTGTCCAGGGCCTGTAAATTTACTTCATCCCTAGTGCGCAGGCTCTCAACCAATCAACGTCTACTATGGAGGTCAAGGAACACAATATCTGTTAAAACCTTGCTGAGATTAGGTACCCGGACAAAATTCATTTTCTTGATGCCTCCATTTCGCAAGGCGGCCTCTTTAGTGAGACTTGCTCAGCAGTTTTTGAAAGAAACAGTTGCAGGCTATTAATCACATTCAAACTCCAGAACCACCTACAGGCTGCAAAGAGTATGCAAGCCGTCTGCCCATTGCTGAGGGATTCTGCCTGTGGCTACCACACCAGCTCCACCACAGAGTCCACAGCCTGGCCTTAGTGTAAAGCTTCCCTCAGGAAAGCACTCGTCCATTAGGTGACCAACAAGAACCAAGAAAGGCTTCGAACCTTCCCTGAGATGAGCAATGCGGATGGTGGAGACTGTTCTTTTCCAAGGTGCTGTGTGCAAGTTCATTCCTTTCCCTAGTGGAGGGAAGTGGAAAAACCGGCGCAAAATTTCAATCTTGTACACTGCCTAAGGGGTGATAGTACCCACATTCTTTTTAAAAGACCAGTTTCCTTCTTCACCCAGTGCTCCACTTGCACATAGCAGCTTCCTCCTCCCAACGCAATAATGTGTGATTTCTTGTTCACGTGAGCCTAGCAAATCTTGGATGTTTCTTGCTTTTCAACACCCTGTGGTAGTCGAATTCAGAAGAGGCATTCAACACCAGGCCCAGTACTCGTGAATCATGCCCTTTCTATCAGCCTGTATAAATGAGACTAGGTGCTCCATATATAGTCTTTCCCTGATGGTAATCCATATGATGTATTATCAATGATGTGGTTTCCCCAACAGACTTGCCTTTGGCTCTATCTCTTCTGCCAGTCACTTTGGTTGTCGTAGTTCTTCCCCTTTAAAGATGAGAACTATCGAAGGGTTTTTTTTCCATGTGTGGTAGTTCCCAGTGGTAAGTGAGGCATTTTCCATATCTGAACCTCTCCTTAGGGCATAATGTGCTCTTTTTATTGTTATTACTCCCACCTGCACTCTGGTTTGCAATATCTGCAGTTTTTTTTCTGTTAAAAATATTACATAAGAACAGAAAAGGTCAAAAGGAAATCCAGCTGAAGTGACTTAGTTCAAGTGTAAGTACACTCCTCTCTGTGACAGAATGATATGAAAGAATACATGGCTTACGCAGGTTGCTAGGCAGGTTAAGTTCTCATGAATGCACCTGTTACCAGCACACAGTCTTTGCAGTCATCTGCATTGCCAGAACCTCATGAATCAGTTCAACTGTTGTGGAGGTGTTTTTTCTAAGAGACCCCTAGTGTCATCACATCGAGACCATGTCTTCCACCAATGTTGTAACCTCTGTTCACTGGTATGGTGTTCCTCCAACCAAAATATTGAACTACCCGTTGAAATGGCTGGGGCATACTCTATGCTCCTCAGTGCAAACCTGATCAAAAAGGAAATCAAAGAGCAGACATACATTCGTTACTATTAGGAGTGTGTAGACAGCTCTGTGAAGTGTGGAACCTGGTACCAATTCCATTCTTGCGTACTTCCTGGGGAAGAGATGAGTTATCTGACAAATTGTATTGTAAAGCTCTTGTACTCATTTTGTTCTTCTTTCTCTGCAATCTGTACTGTATTTTGTTTGTTACATATGCTGATTCTAGCCCAAATTAGCAAAAAAAAATTTTTTTTGGGGGGGGTTATGTAACAAAGTTTAAATATTGTGCTTAAATGTATGTGCATAAATTGGAAAACACACCACTGGCTGTTGCATTACTCACATTTGCATGCATGATGTTGTGAGGCGGAGTTACGTCAACTGCAGTAGTTTTCATATCTCTCGTTGCTTGTAAGTCACATCAATGACTTTAAAAATTGAGGTTATATTGCTTTTAAGCGCAAGGTTGGACTTTTTGGTTTAATTTTTCTGTCCTAATTCTGTTAGTTGAGTCAAATGCGTTATGACAATGAAATGGAGAGTGTGTGTGTTAACCTGGTTGTGAACCTGTTTATTTCATTTAAGATCTGTCATGCAACGTCCATGAAATGTGCTGTGATCAACTTTTGGTTGTGTTTATTTCAGGTATGTTTTATTTGGTTTTGTCATGTTCTGTGTTACAAAGAAAACGATAGTTGAGAGTTAACGTTAGCACACGTGCTGTGTGCTTGCACATGCTGCACTTCTGTGACGGCACCATTTTAGACCCATGTTCTACTTTTTTTCTGTATTTCATGTCAAAAATAAACGGAACATGATGGTTAATTAAATGCATAGCTCTCTGCATTCATACAAACTGAAATGAGAACAGATACAGTACTTCACTTTATATTTCCTCATTGTTGTTTTATTTAGAGTTATATCCACTATATGTTCACCTTATAAAAATGTGTGAGAGCATTCTTCATATCTCTCACTGCAACGTCCATGAAATGTGCTGGGATCAACTTTTGGTTGTGTTTATCCCAGGCCCAGTAAAGATAAAGATAAAGATATTAATTGTGAAGATGTGGGTTTTAGTTACTAAGAAATATATGCAAGAACTTTTCAGTTTCTAAGCTATTTTAGAAACTGTTTATTTTACTGATAAATCACAGAACAGTGTTCACCATATATTTCTGCGCTTCTGAATATTTCTGTGTATGATCTACATGTGATCTACATGTGATGTGCGAGCTACTGTTTGTATGTGTCTGTGTTACATTAGTGTGTGATTGTAAACTAACGATAAATAGTTTATGATGTAAATAAGCTTTGTTACACCTCAAATTACAAGGAATTTATATTAATAAGCAATCCCCACACTCATCTTATATGCACAGCATTTTCAGGTTCAATGTACTGCATACCATTGCTTCTAGCCTTTTATTGTTTTGTGAGTGCATTAATCTAATTTGTGCTGTTTCTGTGTTTGTTCTGTACACCTTCAGTGAGAGAGCTTAATGCACTAAATGGGCTACAAGCTCAATCTCGATCACACAGGTGATAGTTCTTTTCCACAGCAATCTCCCTCTAACATTCAGTATCTGGCTTCATTGCCAGAGGAGCTTAATTTTATGGGAGGAAGGCTATTTTCTCTGCTCCATGTCCCTCAGCAGTGGGCCCAGTGTCTATCAGTCTCCCGGCAGCGTGTCATGGGAGTTGTTTCAGGACAAAGGCAGGACACGGAGGAGTGCGGCAGAGGGTGGCCACACTTACTCTAAAGAGGTGAGAGAGAGAGGAGAAGGAATGGGCAGAACAATTGCTTTTTATAAAAATTAAAAAAAGAATAGAAAAACATCCTGTCACCCTCCCCCTTGTGTGGTCATTGATCTAATGGCTATGATTTTAGGTGGTTGCAGAGAGACCCCTGCACACAACCTCATTGATGTTCACTGTAATGGAAAACATTTCACACTGAGTGAGACCAGACCTGATCTCTTCTCAAATCCTGTGGCACATCACAAACTACTTCCACTTTCCTACTAAAACACATTATGTATGTTCAGAAATAGGCACCTCTTGTTGAAGTTTGGTGTCAGTAAACAATGTGTCTATATATTCAGGTATTCATGCAATTGTACCCGTTGCAAGGCTGGTAAAAGATTACTTCCTCAACAAGAGAATGTCACAGAGATTGAGAAAGACTGCAATCTTTAAAAATTACCAGACAAATCTCATGGGAAAATTTCACTATTTTGTAAAGTGCCGATTGTGCATGTATTTGGGATTGTGCATTCATACTATTTTGCATTTAGGTAATCATGTTTATATAAGACATATTCGCTTTAACAATACAATCCTGAGTCTGAGGTAACCACTCGATCAGTTGGTCTTGTTGTTGACTCCTGGCCAATTTGTGCTAGACAACAAGCGTAGTACAAAAAACGTTAACCTCTGATAAGTACAGAGTTCAAAGCTCACTAAAGGTGTTTGCTGAAAAGCTCAAGCAGAATTATAGGAGGACATCAAGGACGTTCAAAGTATCATCAATCATCTTGGCAGGTTTCCAGTCTATAACTGGCCTCATGGACCTTTATTTTCCATGCTCAGGTCATGAGAAATTGGTGGAACAAGCAGCTACTGGAAAACAGTAATCCTAGAGACTAGCTCAAAACACACTAATGAAGGTCACTGGGTACATGATAGAACTGTTTTTGAGAAGTAATATTTTGCTACCAAGAATCCAATATTGATTCATTTCAGCTGAAATGGTTTGTGTGAAGGGATTTCACTGTATATTAATTAGCAACTGACAAGAAAATAGTTTTGACAGCATTGCAGATGTAGCAGATCCAAATCTGCACATAAGGAAATTTACACGGCAGACAACAGTGTAGGTTTAGCACAACAGTATTTATTAACCTGGAAACATATGAGACACTTGCTCAAAATAATATCTGTTGTGCCAACCTCTTCCAATGTTATACACAACATTAACTGAGAAGAGCATGAATAAAATGAGTTTGTCTTGCCTTGCCAGCATCCATTTGTGGTCTTTTATAGGTTTAACTTTATTGGAAACACATTAAAGCAAATAAAAAGAATATTAGAGTAAAAATAAGGAGAATCAATAAAGTATACTAGTGCATTATTCAGGCTTACAATTACTGTATTATGTCTTATTAACAATAGATGATGGGTGAAAATTATGCCCATATGAACCAAAATACAAACATTTTCCCAAAATCTCCTACACTGCAAAAACTTGAACCCAGAGCACAATCCAAATGCATTACAGAATAGGAGAAGGTAATAAAATAAAATACACATTTGTTCTAAAGCAAAATCCGCCTATACGTTATAAATCCAAATTACATAAATTAGATTACTGTTTGAGTTAAAGAACTGAACCTACCTGGAAACATGAGACTCTTGATCAAAATAACATTGGCGATATCCCTTAACGCTTCTTCTCGGTCTACTTTGGGGTTCTCCACCTGGCTACTGCCAAAACACTGGGCATCTAAGGGTGCAAATGTTCTACTGGGTGGTTACCCTGCATGCTTAAGAAACAAATTCCAACTGCAAATGCAGCAGTTCGAGTTCTTACTGGAACCAGGATGTATTAGCCTGGTTCTGTCAACACTGCATTGGCTACCTATTAAACACCGAATACATTTTAAAATCTTGCTAATAACTTGAAAAGCATTAAATGTTTTAGCTCCTCAGTACTTGAACAATCTCTTAACACATTATAGTCCTTCACGTCTATTGCAATCCCAAAATTCTGGAAGGTTGATAGTACCTAGAATATCAAAGTCAACTGCTGGCAGTCGATCCTTTTCCTATTTAGCACCTAAACTCTGGAACATTCTTCCTAATATAGTTCAGGAAGCAGACACATTCTGTCAGTTTAAATCTAGACTAAAAACACATTTCTTCAATCTAGCATAGACATAACACATAATAAATATATATATTTTTATGTTTTTATTTTTATTTTATGTTTTCAAATTATGTAGGATATTTGTTAGACTGCATAATTTAGGTCAGCCGGAAACGAGAACCCTTCCCATTACACCTGATGTACTTGTTACATCATAAGAAAAATGGCATCTACACTGAGTTTTTATTGTGTTCCTGTGAAGGCAACTGTAAAGCTGCTTTGAAACAATCTCTTTTGTAAAAAGCACAATATAAATAAAAGGTGACTTGACCTGGAAGTATATTACAAATTTACATGAATGACTACTAATGAATACTTAAACAAACATTATTAATGACATTTACATTTATGCATTTGGCAGATGCTTTTATCCAAAGCGACTTATATTGCATTCAAGGAACACATTGAATCATTCATGGTCTGAGGCTTGAACTCCTCAAAGGCATTCCGTGCAACAGTTATAACCATCCCACTTGAACAAAACATCGTAATATATGGTTCCTAACCCAATAACATTGCATGACCAATGTCAGTATTTGTTTAACTTAAACTTTTTTTAATTAATAATTTAATTACTTTACACAGTGCTTCAAAACTACACTGTTTAAAAAATATTAAGGCAACACTTAAATCACATATTGGATCTCAATAAATGAAATATTTCATTTTAAAAGCTTCATTTATATATATAATTTGTTGAGAACAGTCACGTGACAACACTCACCAAAATAATCAACACAATCAAGATACATACAATACATATTGTCCTAGAGCAGTGCTTCTCAGTGGGGCAATACCAGGGGGGTTGTGTGACCCCAGGGAACATGTTTTTTTTGCACCAAACAAGAGCACACAGCACAGCAGATATGAAGTGCAGATAACAAACCCTTACCCCTTTAATGCTCGCGATCACACCAGTACGATTAGAACGTTCAGTGTGTCACGTGATCAACTGCAAAATTCAAACATGTTTTCGTGCGATATCTGGTGTTGATCCAGAGACGGACGTGCTCAGAGCTTGTCACAATAATTCAGTGTTCCCTTTCAAGGGAACTCGCGCTGCGTCGAACGCTTGGGGAATCCTTGAATGCTGTCCGCGCGAAGCACAATATGTAAACTTCCGGCGCGCGTGCGTGTGAGTGACAGACGCAGATCGGTGACGTCACGAACCAGTTGATAAAAGAGCGCCGGAACCCGGAAGCGGCAGCTTTGTTTGTCTTCGCAAGCACAGTGTGAGAGTGTGTTGAGTGTGCTGGTTATTTTGAGAGAGAAAAACCCAGATCTAGTTTAAAAATCAGGGATCTCCCGTATATATATATATATATATATATATATATATATATATATATACAGTGGTACCTCGGTTTACGAGCGACTTGGTATACGAGAAAATCGGTGTACGAGCATGGAGGGTTGAATCGGTGTACGAGCTTTGTATCGGAGTGCGAGCAAATTTTTCCCTCACCCATGCGCAGTTCTGTGTGGAAAAAGTCCTAACGCTCAGCATCCTTGTGCGCATTTTTACATTAAATATCCTAATGACAGCCTCTCATAACACAGTCAGGAGGTTTCAACCCCTTTTATAACCCCTTAACTCATTAATTGGCTCTATCATTCACCACAGTGATATTTTTATAAGTGATTTACAGAAGTTTTTACCTCATATTCTAAACTAATTAATTGTGATCACCATTGTTCACGTAGTGAAATATACACGGTTTTAGCCAAATAATAAACAAAGTAATAGGGTTAGACAAACCATATGTAACGGAGTTAAATGTTCAGGGAGGAAGGAGGCGGGAACCGGCAGACATTTAAACACACTTTAATGGTGAAAATAAAACATAAACTCAAAACGAAAGTAATGGCGGCGGCCCCTCGCGGTCGACCGCCGCCCACACAAAACATAACAAAACTCCAGGCCTGGTCCTCTCTCGTCTTCACTGTCGTCGCTCCTCCTTTTAAGCCTCCGCTCCTCCGTGAGACGAGAGACCGATGGCTCGCAGGTGTCGCTCATTATCCATCACGCCACCGGCTCTCGTGACGCTCTCACGGTCCCTCGACCCCGCCCTGCTCGCCACACCATATTTTTATACAAACAACATATAAGCCTCTCCTACAAATGAGCACTGTTTTCATGTTCGTCGGACCTGCCGTTTCTCTGCAGTATCGGCAAAAGCGCAAGGAGTAAAATGTGACTTCTTACCCCGTGAGCGGGGCTCGTTTTAACAGGCAGCGGGTTAGTTGTAACACCATGTTATCCAATACAAGTTCATTCACGTATTTTTATTTGTTTAAAAAAGTTGCGTCTTGATGATCATAAGCATAACTTTTTTCCTTTATTTTTTTTACATGAAAAACGTTTTAATAGGTTAATACAATGCAAAATATATGATTATTGATGCAACTTGTTCAATGCCGCTTAGTGTTACAACTAACCCCGCGCTGTCTTGTTTACTTCAGGACCGGATAGCAGCCACTATGTGTTTTTCACGTCTTTCAAAATGGTACCATCTTTTAGCCAAGAAGATGGTAATCATAACAATATAAGATTAGACTAACAATCTTTCACACATTCTTTGAAAATCGAAAAACAACTACTATAACAAAAAATATTTACATGCTGCCAAAAGAGTTTTTCCTGTGGTTCTCATCCAAACTTCTATGAAATTTCTCGAAAAATGTCCAGAAGACGTGTGCAAACAGTGTGATGAAAAGCCCTTTAGCACGTCACATTTATGCCCCTGCAACTATCTAAAAAAATCGCTGTTACTATTTACTCCGCGTTACTTTGTGCCCCGCGCTCCCCTAGTTCTCTCGCGGCTCCTGCAAATTCGTTCCTTCGCGGCTCCCGCGAATTCGTTCCTTCGCGGCTCCCGCGAATTCGTTCGTTCGCGGCTTCCGCGAATTCGTTCGTTCGAGGCTCCCGCGAATTCGTTCGTTCGAGGCTCCCGCGAATTCGTTCTCTCGCGGCTCCCGCGAATTCGTTCTCTCGCGGCTCCCGCGAATTCGTTCGTTTGCGGCTCCCGTGAATTCGTTCTTTTGCGGCTCCCATGTTCCACGACTTTAACTCTGGATTATCACTCTTTGTTTTCTGCACTATTATAATAAATTCACTCATTTGCTTTCATCCTTGCTTTCCCCGCTCCCCTCTCCTCCCTCCTCTCTCTCCTCCAAGCAGGCTGCTCAAACCTGACATGCATTACAGTAAATTGTCAAGTATTTCTAGAGTTTAATTGTCAATTATTAATTAGTATTTATATGAGATCTTAATGGTTACAATTTTAACTGCAATTAATAGGGTAAAACCAAAAAAAATATTTTAAATGGGCATTTGTGGTCATGTGGAACGAATTAATTGATTTTTAGTGCATTCTTATGGGGAAATTTGTTTTGGTGTACGAGCATTTTGGTTTACGAGCTCGCTCTTGGAACGAATTAAACTCGTAAACCGAGGTATTACTGTATATGTTAATGGCGAACCAGACGTTTAAACAGTGCGCATCTCCTTGCCCTCGTTTCCTCTCGGGGGGAGATGAGCACTTGTTATGTGTAATGTGTCTGGGAGCGGAGCATGCTAGGTCAGCGCTCGCTCGTGACTGTGATCACTGCAGCCAACTACCGCTGCGGGTGCTCCGCTCACGCCTGGCGGTTTTTAATTCTGGGGTCATGGGGTTCGCAAATGGACCTGACGGCGGGGTCTGAGACGGGCACTCCCCTATCTCAGCCCTTACCCGGTGGATCCAGTGTTTCATGCATGGTTTCGGAAGCACGCTCGAGGGCGGTTACTTCCGACCAAGCTGAAGCACCGGCACTGCAATTGTCTAGCTCTAAGGAGTTAGACGTTGCTAGTGTCGACGCGGAGAGCGAGGATTCGCCAACCTCCTCCCCAGCTTATGAGGAATTGCTCGAGGTGGTGACTCGCGCTGTGGCCACGATAAATATTGAGTGGCCAGCGGAAAGCACTGTCGTTCGTCCAAAAAGAAGCAAGTTGGATGAACGATTTCTGCCAGCGCGGGTCCCTCCCCCTCGCTGGGACCTGCCTTTTTCCCCGGATCTGCACACTGAGGTGTCTAGATTCTGGAAGAGGCCAGCCACCTCCAGAGTGTTTACGCCACAAAACAATATGTATGCCACTCTGGTTGGTGCACAAGAATATGGTTATGGCGCGATGCCGAAGGTGGAGGAGGCGCTTGCGAGCCACCTCTCTCCGCACTCGGTGTCATCGCTTAAAGTCCCGGCGCTGCCCACTAAACCTATGCGAGTTACATCAGCTCATGTGGGCAGAGCATATTCTGCAGCTAGCCAGGCAGCGGCGTGTCTTCACACCACTGCCCTGCTTCAGGCTTACCAAGCAGAATTGTTGGGGGACCTCGATGAGGGCGGAGGCATTGGTCCACAGGCTGTGGCTGAGCTACGTAAAGCCACAGATCTGTCCCTCCGGGCCACCAGGGAAACGGCCGCCTCTATTGGTCGTTCCATGGCAGCCTGTGTGGCCACGGAGAGGCACCTGTGGTTGAATCTGACGTCTCTGAAAGACAAGGAGAAAAATTTTATGTTGGACACCCCTCTGTCGCCTTCTGGGCTTTTCAGCGATTCAGTGAAAACGGTCGTTGAGAAGTTCCAGGAGGCGGCAAAGCAGCAGGTGGCGTTCAATGTACTCTTGCCTCGCCGCCCTCAACCTGGGGCTGTGAGCCAGCCACAGTCCCAGGCCTCCTCATATGTGCAGCGGGCCGCTCAAAGGCAGACGCTCCCAGCCTCAGCCTTCGGGCAGGAGGACGGATTAGAGGACCGTCATCCTCGCCAAGAAGGCTACTTCGAAGAGGTCCTGACGCCAGATGCGTCGGGCCTCTTGGAGGTGACCCTCCTCAGTTGCCGCCCGTTACACCGGTTGCACTGAGGAGGTCGCCTCCTCCAAGGAGGGTCCTAGAGCATTCACTCCAGGCGTTCCCCAGAAAACCGGGCCCTGGCGGGTGTGCTACACAGACACCAGAGACCAGCCTCGAGAGGCTGGTTCCCCTAGTAGAATTTCTGCCGGCATGGACATGTCTTCCAGAGGTTTCTCAGTGGGTCCTGCAAATTATAAAGAAAGGGTATTCGATCCAGTTCGGGTCTCGCCCGCCCAGGTTCAATGGGGTTCTACCCACGGTGGTGGACCCCGAGCAGGCTCTGGTAATGGAGCAGGAGGTAGATTCTCTACTGAGGAAAGGGGCCATAGAACATGTACCCCTCTCAAACAGAGAGTCAGGCTTTTACAGCCGTTACTTCCTCGTTCCAAAGAAGGATGGAGGACTGCGGCCCATCCTGGATTTGCGCCTTCTGAATCGCTCGGTCATGAAGCTAAAATTCAAGATGCTGACTTTGAAACAAATAGTGGCACAGATCAGGTCCGAGGACTGGTTCGTCACTATCGATCTGAAGGACGCATATTTTCATATTTCCATCCTTCCACAGCACAGGAAGTACCTCAGGTTCGCCTTTGGGGGGAAGGCGTACCAATATCAAGTACTTCCATTTGGTCTGGCTTTATCACCCCGCACTTTCACGAAATGCATGGACGCAGCGCTAACCCCGTTGCGCCTCCAAGGCATAAGAGTTTTGAATTACATCGACGACTGGCTGATTCTTGCCGCAGTTAGCGGTTCAGCATCGAGATGTTGTTCTCGCACACATGAGAATGCTGGGGTTGAGGTTGAACGCAAAGAAGAGTGTGCTTTCTACTCTTCAGAGAACCACCTTCCTAGGTGTGATATGGGACTCGGTTTCAATGACGGCTCGGCTATCCCCTGCCCGCATCGATTCGATTCTGTCAACCGTGAAGAAAGTCAAAATAGGCCAGTCCATCACTGTAAAACACTTTCAACGAGTGCTGGGCCTCATGGCAGCAGCTTCCAGCGTCATCCCGTTTGGGCTGCTACACATGAGGCCATTACAGTGGTGGCTCAGAACCAGAGGGTTTTCCCCGAGGGGCAACCCTTTCCGCACTATCAAGGTCACGCAGCGATGCCTACGTGCCTTGGATATGTGGAAGAAACTCTGGTTTCTGTCTCAAGGACCTGCGTTGGGAGCTCCTTGTCGACGCGTCATGCTATCGACGGATGCTTCCCTTACAGGTTGGGGAGCGGTCCTGAGGGATCGCTCTGCCCAGGGTCTGTGGCACAAACACCAGTTGTCCTGGCACATAAACCTGCTGGAGATGATGGCTGTTTGGAGGGCGCTTCAAGCGTTCCTCCTAGACCTCAGGGGCCATTATGTGGTTGTTCAGACCAACAGCACCACTGTGGTCTCCTATATAAATCGTCAGGGTGTCTACGTTCGCGACCACTATACAAACTGGCGCGGCAGATCCTCCTCTGGTCCCAAGGGAGACTGCTCCATCTACGGGCAGTTCACATCCCTGGGACCCAGAATGTGGTAGCAGACTTCCTGTCGAGACAGGGGCCGAGGCCCGGGGAATGGAGGCTCCACCCAGAGGTGGTGGAGCAGATTTGGTTCAGATTCGGCCGGGCACAAGTAGATCTGTTCGCGTCCGAGGAATCAACGCATTGCCATCTGTGGTATTCACTTCTGCATCCAGACATGGCCGAGGCTATGTCTGTACGCATTTCCCCCGATTGCTCTGCTCCCGGGAGTTCTGGAGAGAGTTCGCCGAGACAAGGTCCGTCTCACACTGGTTGCTCCACGTTGGCCGGGCAGAGTGTGGTTTGTGGATCTTGTTTCCCTGCTGGACGGGGTCCCCTGGCAGATCCCAGTTCGAGTGGACGTCCTGTCTCCGGCAGCGGGCTCGATTCTTCACCCCGGCCCAGAACTTTGGAAACTGTGGGCTTGGCCTCTGAGGGGGCCCAGCTCATAGATTCTGGTCTCTCGACCGAGGTTGTTGAGACCATCCTCCACTCCAGAGCTCCCTCCACGAGGAAGCTGTACGCCCTGAAGTGGAGACTTTTCACTTCTTGGTGTAGCGAGAAGCAGGTGAACCCAGTTACCTGTCACATTGGCAAAGTGCTAGAGTTCCTGCAAGATAGATTCGCTGCAGGGTTGTCCCCGTGCACCCTGAAGGTTTACGTGGCTGCCATTGCGGATTACCACGTACCTCTGGGTGGCGTGTCCATTGGCAGGGACCCCCTCGTCACACGCTTCCTCCATGGTACCATTAGGCTGAGGCCTGCAGTCCAGACCAAGGTTCCTGCCTGGGACTTATCCCTGGTACTCCAGGGGTTGTCCCAGGCACCTTTTGAACCTTTGGATGAGGTTCCCCTAAAGTTCCTCACTTTAAAAACATTATTCTTGTTAGCTATAACATCGCTAAAGAGAATTGGGGATCTACAGGCGCTTTCTGTAGCTCCCTCTTGCCTTGAGTTTGCGCCTGGGATGGTGAAAGCCTTCCTCCATCCCAGGCCAGGCTATGTGCCCAAAGTGCCCACTCATGTGGCCAGGTCTATAGTACTGAAGGCCTTCTGCCCTCCCCCCTTCGGTGACCAGGACCAGGAATTTAAAAACAAGGTCTGTCACACTTATGTCCATAGGTCTGCCCCTTG
The DNA here is from genome assembly GCA_037043235.1 of Rhodeus uyekii. Taxonomy (NCBI): domain Eukaryota; kingdom Metazoa; phylum Chordata; class Actinopteri; order Cypriniformes; family Acheilognathidae; genus Rhodeus; species Rhodeus uyekii. The sequence goes on along the minus strand of JAWRVZ010000103.1, from coordinate 130,579 downwards.
GCGTAAGTCTGAACAGTTGTTTGTTTGCTTTGGGACCCCCAAGGCGGCCCCTGCATCCAAATCTACTTAAAGCAGGTGGATAGTTGAGGCTATCACCCTGGCTTACGAGTCGGCCGGATCCTCCTCGCCTCTGAGGGTCCGGGCCCACTCTACAAGGAGCGTGGCTGCCTCTAAGGCCCTTATATCAGGTGTGTCGTTATCTGATGTTTGTGATGCGGCGGGGTGGTCTTCCCCGCATACTTTTCTGAGGTTTTACAAGCTTGACCTCAACTCCGCTCCAGGAACACGGGTCCTCTCGTAGTGAGCTACGAGACACTCGTCGGCCTTCGTCACTGAGGTGGCGTTGGTATATCGTTCCCCAAGCGTTCGACGCAGCGCGAGTTCCCTTGAAAGGGAACGTCTCAGGTTGCGTATGTAACCATAGTTCCCTGAAGAGGGAACGAGACGCTGCGTCTTTGGCCTCATCTCCTGGCGCCTTCCGGGCTTGCTTCAGACAAACTCTAAGCTGCCGCTTCCGGGTTCCGGCGCTCTTTTATCAACTGGTTCGTGACGTCACCGATCTGCGTCTGTCACTCACGCGCGCGCGCGCCGGAAGTTTACATATTGTGCTTCGCGCGGACAGCATCCAAGGATTCCCCAAGCGTTCGACGCAGCGTCTCGTTCCCTCTTCAGGGAACTATGGTTACATACGTAACCTGAGACGTTTTCAACCACATAAGGTTTATTTTAGGTTTCAAAGATTTAAATACTCATAAGTACTCACAAAACAATACATTTATAGTTTGAAAAATACACACTGATGTCTATAAAAAAGGAAATAGCAATCCGTTCAATTGTAAATTGATAAGGTGTTTCATTCATCACATACACATTGCACTGGGAACTATGAAGTTCACTCTATTCTTCTCCCATTTCAACGGACACTTACTGTCATGCATTGTGAGAGAATTGACTGATTTTACGTGTTGTAAATCCGACAGATCAGATTCTCTGAATTGCAGCGCAAACTAACATGCCGATTGTAAAAGCTTTTAATCGACAAACCTCATTCACAATGATATAAGCAATGATATTTCAGAATCGGAATACCAGGTAGTTGATGACATAACCAACAAGTTGGTGAATATTTTGAATAAAAAGAAAAACCTAAACAATTGTGATACATCTGTTATACAGCACTTTTTGTGTGTGTGGTGTGTCACGTGACAAGAATGACGCGTCACTATGGAAACAATAAAGGGGTAACGTTCTGAAATAGGAGATTTTGGGGACGCGAAATGTTTACCGTATTGTCCCGCATATAACCCGCTGACAAAGATAATCCGCACCCTCATATAGCCAGCGGGCTTTGGGTAAAAAATGCGTTAAAAAAAATTGGGGGGGGCGGGGGGGTGGGTGTAAAATCGTTGGTATGACCCGCACCTTTATATAACCCGCACCCATAGATTGATTAACTTTTTTGTGCAAGTTTACATTTCGAATGTTGCTCACATGACGTCAATTATCCATAAATGTTCAGGCTCGGTACACAGTGCTTGTGCGCGAAATTCACACAATAAGAAAACAAACACAAGTCAGAATCAGAACAAAAAAAAAAAAAAAACGCTGTCTCTGCAGTAGCTCATCCCTTAAGAAGCAATTCTACAGGTGTTAGAAGGTGTCAGATTAGAAGAGCCCACCCTCATGGCAGCACAGCCAATCACGTCTTCTTGCATGATTGACAGGTCAGATGGGGGAGGGGGCATAACAGAAAATAATTGAGAAGAACTGTCCAAGAGGTTCTCAATTGTATTAGTTTTAATAAGATACATTTTACCAAACACAAGAAAAAAGAAGGAAAAACCCAATACCAACAACCCCCCAAAACAACAACAAGAATGACAAAAAAAGACATGAAAATCTAAATGAAAAACAATTACAAATAATAATAATGATAAATAACAATAGCAAAAAATACAACAGATTGAAAAAAACAAAGAATATAACACATCAGAAATAATTTAAGTTGTTTTCATTGTTTGTGCACAAAAATAGATGAAGCTCTAAATTATGAGACAGGAGAAATACAATTAAGCAACAACTACAAATACAAATGACTAAGACATAGGAGAGAGAGAGAGAGAGAGAGAGAGAGAGATTTTGATTTTTAACAAACTTTTATTACAAAAAAGTAGTATAAAATCACAATCCTTTTAAATTACAGTAGACATTGCATGTATTAAAAAAATAAATAAAATGAAAATATTTACAAGTAAAAAATCAAGTCACCTTCAAACACAGAACACAAAGCTTCATTAAAACACCAAATGCGTTCAAAAGTAGTAAGATCATCCATATGTTTAAAATACATGAAATCAATCATTACTCTTGCTTTAATCATGTTTGAAAACATAGCGACTATGTTTTGCTCTACATTCTGTTCAACTTTCTTTTTCCTACTCATATAAAGCCAGTTTTGCTTGGCCTAAAACAAAGTTCAGTAACTGGCAAACAAATCTTTTTTTCAACACATATCTAAAACCAAAAATGAATACCACTGTGGAGAAAACTTCTCCGCACCTCTGAAAAATCATTCCTAAAAACATAAATAAAGGTTCCAGTCTGGCACAGTCTGCAAAAGCATGAAAGATTGTTTCCCTCTCAACACAGAAAGGACATTCAGCATTAATATCAGGGTTTAAAAATGAAATAAAAGCATTGATTGCAACAGCGCCATGAAGGATTCTCCACTGTAAATCACCTGTTTTTTTGGTTAACGGTGGTTTGTACAATGCCCTCCACTCAGGTTTTTTGTCCACATTCAAATTAAAAAAATCACGCCATGGAGTGTCAATTTTTCTATTTAACATGTTTTTGTTAAAAGCAATGACACAATACTTGTATAAAACCAACCCGGTACATTTAAAGAAATCTTTACACAAGAGTTCAATAGTTTTAAAAAACACTCCAGAAACTTCCTCAAGATTCAATGTGATTAAAAGGCAGGGAAAAGAGTCCTCGGGGTTCGGCTCACAAAGTCCATCATGGTACTCAGTCAACAAGAGTCTTTCTGCTGTATTAAGAAATGTTTGCCACTTTGTCAGCAGTGAACTAGAGGCTCCTTTAAAAGCCAATGAAGAGATTGTGAGTTTTCAGTTTTTTTTAAAACAAAAAGACTCCAGACCTTAAAAATGTTTTTGTAAAAGACTGGCATATCAGAACAGTTCAATTTCAAAGGGTTCATTAAAAAAAGAGTCTTGTCCAGTCCTAGATGCTCAAGATGATTTAAAATCACAAATGCGACAGCACACCACTTTGCTTCGACTGAACCACATAGTAGTTTCTGTATGAACTGTAACCGAAAGGATGCAAGTCTGCTGTGAAGATGAATTAGGCCATGTCCCCCCTCTTCTTTAGGTAGGAATAAAACTGTCTGTGGGACCCAATGTAACTTATCCCAAAAGAAATCTACTAAAATAGCCTGGATTTTTACTAGCAGACTTGACGGAGGGTCAATACATGCAAACCTACGCCATAATGCAGAAGCAACCAAGTTATTTATAATTAAAATACGTCCTCTATATGACATTTTTGGGATTAAAACTCTCCACTTATCCAGGCGACCCTTGACTTTTTCAATAACTCCTTCCCAATTTTTTTGCACTGTTATGTCATCACCCAGATACACTCCTAAATATTTCAAACCAGATTTACCCCAACTTAATCCCTCAGGAAGATCTGGTTTTCCACTTATCCACTTTCCTACTAGTAAGGTTTCACTTTTACTCCAGTTTATATTTGCAGAAGAAATACTTTTAAAAGTCTTAATTAAACTTAATAAAATCTGTATGTCACTTTGCCTACTGATCATGACCATTACATCATCGGCATAAACTGACAAAATTAGATTTTCTTTACAGTTAGGTAAAGACAAGCCATGCAATCTGGCCCTTATTTTCTGTAGAAGTGGCTCTATAGCCAAGGAGTACAACATACCAGATAACGAACATCCCTGCCTAATACCTCTAAAAGCTTTAAAAGGAGCACATAAACCACCGTTTACCTTAAGAATACTCTCAACGTCACTATAAAGAACTTTAATAAAATTAATAAAATGTTGATTAAAACCAAATGCTTCTAAAACCCTCCACAAATAACAATGCTCAACGCGGTCAAAAGCCTTCTCCTGATCTAAAGAAATCAGCCCACAATCTAAATTTAGCATCTTGGAGACTTCTAAAACATCACGAACCAAAGAAACATTATCAAATATTGACCTACCGGGAACACAGTAGGTCTGGTCAGGGTGAATCACACTATCCATCACTCCTTTCAACCGGTTGGCCAGTGTCTTGGAGAGCAGTTTGTAGTCACTGCAAAGTAGTGACACGGGCCGCCAGCACTTGATCTCCGTCAGGTCCCCTTTCTTGGGCAGGAGGGTTAAGACCGCTCTACGGCAGCTCCGGGGCAAATGACCTTCAGCCAAGCTTTCGTTCAGCACCTCCAGTAGATCTTCACTCAATTCAGGCCAGAAAGTTTTATAAAAGTCCACTGGCAAACCATCGATGCCCGTTGCCTTTCCAGACTCCATTCCTTGAAGGGCCTTGTGCAGTTCATCCATGTTCAGCACTCCAGAGATATCCGCATTTGTGTCTTCCGACACCTGGGGTAGGTCCTCAAAAAAGTTGCTATCCCCCCTGTAGTCAGCGCCAAGTTCATTTTTATAGAGTTTCTCATAAAATTCAATTGCTCTCTTTCGAATGTCCATCGGGTCTGTTAGCAGTCTCCCAGACTCAGACCGCAGAGCATGGATGACTTTATTCTGTCCATTCTTCTTTTCCAGGCTAAAAAAGAACCTGGATGAGGCATCCATCTGGTCCACACTCTGGAACCTCGACCTGACCAGAGCCCCCTGTGTCCTAACTCCCAGTAGGTCAGCCAACTGCGTCTTTTTATTTGCCAGAGTATCTAGACAACCCTGAGCGCCCGTTGACTGAGCCAATTCTTGAAACTTTAAAATTTCAGCATCCAAGATGTTCATCTTTAAAATAGTCTCTTTAGTGACGTTTTGAGTATACTGCATACAAAATTGTTTAATTTGGGTTTTCCCAAAGTCCCACCACTGTCGAAGAGAGTTAAAAGATCCCTTTGTGGTCTTAAAATCATCCCAGAATATATTAAAAGTATTTTTAAAATATCTGTCATCCAACAAAGTGGTATTTAGCTGCCAGTATGCACTCTTAAGTTTAATGGAGTTTAAAAACACAGAGCACTCCACCATACTGTGGTCAGAGAAACTCAGTGGGGTAATAAAACATTTCTTTACAACATTGCAGTGATGCTTAAAAACATAAAACCTGTCCAGTCTCACCAAAGAAATCACACTTTCACGAATGTGAGTCCAGGTGTATTGCTTTTGTTTCTCATGTAACTGCCTCCAAACATCACTCAACTCATGTGTCTTGATGAGACTAATTAACCGATTTCTAGAAGGTAAATGCGGTTCCAAATGATTCCGTTCTAAATTAGAGACCGTGCAGTTAAAATCACCACCCATAAATAAATATTCTTCAGTACAGCACTTTTGTAAAACCGAACACAAAGTGTTTAAAAACAACATTCTTTGTACAGGTGCATTGGGAATGTACACACAAATAAAAACAAAGGTAAACCTTTCAAACGTTCTGTAAAACAGTGGAACAAGACGGCTGGGGTTACACAATTACAAGATACAAACACACAGCCAATGCGGACGTGCATCGCCGACACAAAACCAAAACTGAACAAGACCAGTCTCGGGATCGGACATCATGACCTGCACATTAGACGCCACACAGGCAAGAGCGTAAGTCTCCATAAGTCTACAAATTCTTCTCCGTAGGCCTAAGCCCTCGACTGGCATAGGCCACTGGCCACTAGCACAACCCAATAAAATGCAAATAACCCAAAGGGTGTGCAGAAAACTATTACCTTTTTCTTGCTCTGCCACAGAAACCTGGATATGCACACTCACCAAATGTACTATTGAGAACCAGTGAGCCACAAAAAGGCAAGGTATTCTCTATCCAATGATCCCTCTATCGTGCATTGGCAGAATCCAATAGTGGAATTTCATGTATAATCAAGCTAATACACGTCAAATCAGAATAATTTGCTGAAAATACAGCTGAATATAACCCAACATTACCCTCTCTTGTCTCTACTCCTCTATGGAGAGGTGTGAAGGATCCATATTCTGGATCACCTTTCTACCCCATCAACACATCCAGCCTGGGAAACTATGTCCTGTGGTTATGAGCAGCACCTGGGCAAGTAGCAATAATCTCTCTTGGCCAGCTAATAGGCTTGGCCTGGCACAGTGTCCCCTACCACTAGCCATGATTGCAGAAAGACATCCATTTATTTGTCACCAATGCGGACAATATTGATTACACCTCTTATAAATTGATTACATCTGGTATAAAGATGACTTTAAGGCTTTCCCATAATCCCATTATCCAAACACTTATAAAGAGCCATAGACAAGAACACACACTGTGCATCACAAGTAACTGTAACTATTCGCGGAATCTCCGGGAACAATCAGTCTAGCTATATTGTATTGCCACCTGTCACACTGGAGCTTCTTTTACTATTGGGAGATCAAACAACTGAAAACACTTACCTATCACGTTCATCCCCAACATACCTGACAAGGAAGGTCATTTACAATAATGACATGTACAATTCTTTACCTCAGGGTTCAAAATGAAGAAGCTCTGTGACATTGTTACCGTAGAGCAGTGGTCTAAATCTAAAATATATACAATCAACGTCACTCCCCAAACGGGCCGCAGTAAAATTATCAAATGTTGACCGGTCCGCGGCGATAAAAAGGTTGGGGACCACAGCCATAGAGCATGTATTCAATAAGCATGAAATATAACCCCACCCATATTAATTGTGATTAAGGGCCACTTACCCAACAGAGTGGAAAGACCATCCCTAATGGGGGCATAATCCATTGAGCCAAGCCCAATCCCATCTGAAGTGTGGCTCATCAGTTCAAAGGGTTGCAGTTTTCTATCTGCCCATTAGGAGGCAACACATTTCCATGTGGTAAAGGACGAGCCTGCGGATCTCTGAACTGAGTCAATTCTGAGGGATATGCTGATTGCATCGTCCAGAAATTATAGGACCTAGCCTCCTAGAATGACCCCCCTCTCTCTGAGACTGCAGTTACCATAGACTTTGATAAAGGTTAGATATAAATCTGCTTTTGCTGGGTGCGCATTCTCTTCAGTTCTGTCAGTTCTGAGACAACTCATTTTGAATTTGTTACAGATATAGATTCTGGATCTGCTGCAAATGCCTAACACAAAGTAAGATTTTTTTTTTATGAATCCTGAAATATTTCTGATCAAGTCATATGAATAAACTGGTTTATTCCAAGTTTATTGAAGGGACACTTAGGAAACATGATGGTGAGCAAATCTTCATTTATGTGTAAACTATTCCTTCAGTAACGTTTTGGTTGCCTAGATTGAATATTTAGAATGCTCTTTTGCCTATCAGTATGTACACAATATGTACTGCATGTTATTGATGTACATAATTAAGATTTTGTGTACATAAACAAGGTATGATGTGTGTGTGTGATGGTTATACTAGACCAGAGCACAGCATGGAAAAGGTTAATTGGGTTTGCTGACCATCTGTTTCTCTAACAGCAGCAAGGCAGCATATCAGACGCGTGAAGACAGGCCTGCATAATGAACTGCAGCAACCAACATTAAGTAAATCAATTGGCAGGACTAGCAGGAAGCTGCCAATTGTTTAATGGAGCAGAAGTGTATTTCATCAGGTTTCTTGGCTTTCTCTCTGCCATTTCTTCCTCCTTTCCTCAAAAGAAAAAACATACTTTGTGACATATCTATACTTTCATGTAAACTGCTGAGTTCCACGTGGAACAATAAAACCAACATGTGAACAAAACATTTGTGAACGGAACGAGTCAGAATTCTCAATTAATGAAGATGGAGTGAAACAGGGTAAAGGTGACCTTACCTGTGAGGACACTGAGTCAACCATATTAATGACAACTGATTATTTACTCTATGTCAATATAGAAGTTATGCTTAAAGGATTTTGGAGCTTGGCATTTGCATTTTCTGTTTATTTTCATCAGATGAAAAAAGTGGCTAGTACATTACTTAGCATACTTTAAAAAAAATAATGCATATTTCATAAATAGTACTTGAAAAATAGAATGCATATTTCATAAATAGTACTTGAAAATTGTTTAACAACATAAACTGCATGTTAATTGCAATTACATGAAAATGTTTTACAGTTATGTACATCTTTAAAATAAATTTCATAATGATTTCTATTGTCTTTTGAAATAAGTGTACAAAATTGTACCTTATTTTCCGCACTATAAGGCGCACACAAAAGACATGATTTTGTTCAAAAATCTGACGTGCGCCTTATATATGGACTGAGTTCCAAAATCTATAAAATTGTTTTTGGGTGATTTTGATAAGCTCTCAGCTTGATTGACTGTCGGACCATTTCACACTGACACAGTGATAAACCAATCACAGAACATTATGTAATACCATATGCTTACCTCCGGAGCATATTTCCTTATCAATCCATGTTTTAACACAGCAAACACCCAGAACGCGCAAGCGGGGTAAAGTTAGTTTTGTTTTTTATATTCCTCACACATTCAGCATACAATGGCAATAACTCTAAAAGGACTCACTCAAAAAAAAATCTTAACAATGTATACTTATGGATACATATGTCTTAATGTTTCACAAGCTTCTTTTTTGTTATTTCCGCTAGATATAATGAGCAAGGAGCCGTAAAACCGTCTGAATGTGTTTCACCTGAAAAGCTTGTCTCTTTGCCGAGATGTGATTAAGGGACCGTAGGAAAAGTGCAATTTTCTTATGGAGAAAGCTATTGGTGAAAGAAAGGTAAATTTGGACATGCAATTCACTTTTTGAAAAGACAGGTTTAAACGTTGTCCACTGTGTCCCTTTAATGAATGCCACTGGTCTCATGTCTACACACACTTAAATTATAGCAGAAATCGAAAAGAACTTGCACTTTTCCCACGGTCCCTTACGCACAGCTCATCAAAGAGCAAGCTTTCCCGGCGAAACTGGCATTCAGACGGGCTTTACGGCTCAGTGCTCGTTATATACAGCCAAAAAATGAAATAGAAGCTTGTGAAACATTAAGATATATTTCCTTTTTGTGATAAGGTTGTTAATACTTTTTTTGTGCGAGTCGTTTTGGAGTTATTGCCATTTATCGTTGAATGTGTGACATATTGAAAACAAAACTAACTTTACCCCGCTGAACGAGCACAGGTTTTGAGTAGGGGAGCGCGGGGCACAAAGTAACGCGGGGTAAAAAGTAACAGCGATTTTTTAAATAGTTGCACGGGCTTAAATGTGACGTGCTAACGGGCTTTTCACCACACTGTTTGCACACGTCTTCTGACCATCTTTCGAGAAATTTCAGCGAAATTTGGATGAGAACCACAGGAAAAACTCTTTTGAAAGCATGAAAATATTTTTTGTTATAGTAGTTGTTTTTCGATTTTCAAAGAATGTGTGAAAGTATGTTAGTCCAATCTTATATTGCTATGATTAACATCTTCTTGGCTAAAAGATGGTACCATTTTGAAAGATGTGAAAAACACATAGTGACTGCTAGCCGGTCCTGAAGTGAACACGACACCGCGGGGTTAGTTGTAACACGGTGTTACAACTAAGCCGTATTGAATAGGCTGCATCAATAATCATATATTTTGCATTGTATTAACCTATTAAAACGTTTTTTCATGTCATTACATTGTTCAAAGCATAACAATATAATAAATAAAATAAAAAAAATATATTCCATTCATAAGTTATGCTTATAATCATTAAGACTAAACTTTTATTAAGAAATAAAAATACGCCAATGAACACCCATTGGATAACATGGTGTTACAACTAACCTGCTGTCTGTTAAAACGAGCCCCGCTCACGGGGTAAGTTGTCACATTTCACTCCTTGCGCTTTTGGTGATACTGCGCAGAAATTGTAAGTCCGACGGACATCAAACCAGTGCTCATTTGTAGGAGAGGCTTGTGTGTTGTTTGTATAAAAATATGGTTTGTCTAACCAAATTTCTTTGTTCATTATTTGGCTAAAACCAAAAAGTGTTACGTTTATCCCCGCGCTCCCCTACTTAAATTAATACAAAGACAATAAAATAATGTGTATAAAGGATGTGAGATGGATTGAAACTGTAAACTTCCTGAGCTTTGTCAGGATGAGAGATAAAGACACCAGCAAAACTGTTGATTTTCTTGAATAGCAGGAACTAAGCATAACTGAACTTAGCTTTCGTTTTTTTTTAATACTTTTCTATTTTATATCATTGTTTTAATTTTTTTTCGATTTGTATTCTTTATTTTTGATCACTTTTCATGCTTTTTTCGTTTAGTAAAAACTGTAATTTTCTTGAATAGCAGGAACTAAGCATAACTGAACTTAGCTTTCGTTTTTTTTGTTTACTTTTCTATTTTATATTGTTGTTTTGATTTTTTTCGATTTGTATTTGTTACTTTTTATCACTTTCCTTACCTTTTTTCGCCTGATTACCCTAACTTTCACTTTCACTTGGCGCAGACCTTTTGACGAAATATCTGTGGAGGGACATCTGCTTCTCCTTTATCCACAACAACAGAAGCCTCTCCATCTCATCATTTATATTCGAACACAACTTCAATATAATCCTCACGCCCTTGGAAGGATTTACATTCTTGATAACATGGTTCTGCTTTAGGATGGTACATATCGTGGATGTACTGCGATCATAAGTGCCTGCTAGATCTCTCACGCGGCACCGCGCTCATATTTATCCACAATTTCATGCTTCATTTCCATTGTCATCATGCGTTTCTTCTTTTCACTACCATCCTTACTACTTACTTTCTTAGAATTCGTTGCTATTATGAAGAATAATGCACAAAATAGAGAGAAAAATATCTACCGTATTCGCGGTTGACTCATACAAGTCAGTGAACACATGAAGTGAACGAGTGTAGGTGTCGGCCTCAGTACTCTAATATTTACTCCTATATAGAAGCAAAAATCTGCCGGAAGGCTTGCTCATATCTTGGAATACTCATATGTAGAGTCGCTCTACAGGAAAGCTGCATCTTCCAGGTGCTGCACACTGCCATGTGCTTCTGTCTAATCAAGACACCAGGAAAATTGCCAAGCTGTTCAATTCAGACAGAAGTTTGATTAAAACAATGTGAGTGTATTGTTATACAGTAGAATAAAGTTCAGTAAAACTCACTGTTTTGCTTCCATTACCTTTTTGTAGACCATATGTTTTACCGTGCGCCTTATAATGCGGTGCGCCTTGTGTACGGACTAAGTACAAAAATAGAGCGCCAGCTGAGACTGCGCCTTATAATCCAGTGCGCCTTGTGGTGCGGAAAATACGGTACTGTCAAATGTAGTGAAAAGCATTTATGATAAACTAAAATATACTTTAATGTAATTTCTATTGAAACATATATGTAATGCATTTAAATATATTTTAAATAAAAAATGTGTATTGAAGTTATGGAAGCTTGTTTCCTCCACTGAAATAAAAAATAAAGGTAATTTTGACCTTTTATGCCTCAGTTCTGAAATTCTCACAATTGTGAGTTTACATCTTGTGATTCTGACTTTTCTTCCTCCGAATTCTGTGATATAAAGTCACATTTGAAAGATACAAACTCACAATTGCCAAAAAAGTCAGTATTGTGAGATAAAAAATTGCAGTTATCTTTTGAAATTGTTTTATTCCGTAACGAAAACTAGCTGCCATATGAAGTAGCAATTTGGTACATATAAAAAATATTAATTTTAAATATAAAATGGCAAACTACAGTTCAAATATATATATATATATATTTTTTAAATACATATGCTTTAGTATGTTAGTCAACACATCAAAATAAGTGTACTTCTTAAATAATTAAAAACATACTTTACATTAAAACTTTTAATTTGACATTATTATAAATTAGCGAAAAGTAAATTAAAGTAAACCTGAGTCAATGCAAATCTACACAACATTCTTCATTGGTTCCATCTTTGTTCTTTAACAAGTTCAGTATTCTATGTGCAGCAGTGCCTTAAATGCTGTAAGTGTTGCTGAAAGCACTCTGGGAAATGTTTCTCAACAAGGTCTCAAGCAAACAGAGGATGGAATATTTCTGAAGCTATTTACAATTAACTGAATAATTCATGTGCGCATTAAATTTTCACATCTGAGTCACTAAGTCAGTTTTTTACCATAGAGAGAAAATGGCAGAAACAAACTATGGTCAAAAACTAGCTTGAATTTAGGATATCAGTAGTATTTTTTTTTTTTTTAAGGTAACATTTATTACTTCAGAATGTTGTTTTTGAAACTGGGCCTGCATCTGTGCATTAAGTAATATTGCAAGCTAATGAACAGTAAAGGATTCCCATGGTAATTAAAGGGCTTTAGATTAATGGGAAGGAGATACTGTTTTGCAGCGATAACACAAATAAGGTGCTGTAATCCCTGAATTATCATAAATCATGGGATAAGCTGCTCTACGAAGGCCAAAGTTTTTCATTCTTTCACAGGGCAACAGGAACATTGCACAAATAATAGACAGCTAGTTCATCTGATGATTGTGATTGTGCTGTTGCTGAAAAATATGCAGGATAGCACTAGAAATATTATACTTAACATATACTCAAATTTTGTCAATTTAAAGTTACCCTAAAAGGTATTTGGTCACTTTAAAAACACCCTAAAGCCTCAACATTGTAATTGTAACAGATCCATTAGCTTAAACCTGCTTGGGAGCAGGCTTATTTCATGTTAGCAGGATTAGATCATGGCTTTATGAGCGGAGGTGATTTGTGAAGTTTGTCGTAGTCATGTCCTATCTGTTTCTACAAGAGCAACCTGTTGCTGAAGGTGCATGGATAATTCGGAGAGCTTTGAGGATTAAGCACATATTGCGGGATAGACCGGATCCGTTAGTAGAGCGGAACAGTATTTTGTTGGAAATATATCGTTTTTCACATGAGGGTATTATTTATCTAGTTAATTTGTTGGATCCTTAAGTAAAAAGTTACATAACTATGAGTATTGCCTTGCGCTACTTCGCGAGTGGCAGGTTCCTTTACACTGTTGGAGATGCGGAGAACATTGTGACAAGTGTTGTTTGTTGTGCCATTTGCAAAGTTTACCTGGCACTCAAGCAGTTTTGGGGTGTTTTAAGCCTTTAAGACCCCAAGTTGTTAAAGAGAGCTTTTTCACTATTGGAGGTACATTATAATTTATCATAGAGATTATGAAATCATGACCATACCAGTAAATATGACACAATTGTCCCCAGGCTTCCCTAATGTGATTGGTGCCATGCTGCACATTGCCATCAAGGCACCCTCAGGCCCCAATGAAGGAAATTATGTTTACATTTTCTTGTTTCTTATTTCTTACAAATTCTTTACATTGAGCCTGGTAAATATTCAAGGGAATTTATTCAATTACAATACTAATCTCTTAGATGGTGTGTGACTATGTACCACATAACAAATGTGGAAGCAAAATGGCCAGACTCTGTGCACGAGGTAAGTTAAAGACTTTTCACACTTACTGGTTTACTAATTTTGGGCCTCACAGAACTGCATTTTTCTATTATATAGGTGACTATGATGGGATCCTGCTAGAGGACAAAGGTTATGCCTCCAGACAGTATTTCATGACACCAACCCTGGGCCACGAGCCCGTTACAACGCAGTTTTAGCCAGGACAAGGGCATGCATTGAAATGACGTTTGGGCAACTAAAGTGTAGATTTCAGAATCTGAAAAGTCTGAGGGTTGCACCTGACAGGGCATGCTACATTATTGTTGCATGTGCAACATTGCCACCATCAGAAAGGAGAGGACTCTTGTGGTGGAAATGCACTCTGATGATGTCCTCCAGCCAGTGCACTTGGACCAGCCTAGTGGCAGAGATGCACGAGAAATAGTTTTCCAGTATCATTTTTGAAAAGAGGGAACTTTTCACACAGTTTAGTTTACAGTTTTTTTATTTCACACACAATAACTAGGCTACTTACAAATTTAATTTGTCGTCACCTTTTTGCCAGCCCTCTCTCCTGGCTTTTGCAGCCTTTGAAGTGTTGCTGTGTGCAGCGCATCGTGAGAGCAGCTGAGAAGATCGTTGGTGTCTCTCTCCCACCCCTCCGGGACATCTATAACACCCGCCTCTCCCGAAAAGCCCTTGCTATTGCTAGGGACCCCACCCACCCATCCCACAGCCTCTTCAGTCTGCTGCCATCAGGGAGGAGACTACGCAGTCTCCAGGCACGGACCAACAGACTGAAGGACAGCTTCATACCCCAAGCTGTCAGGGCATTGAACTCTCTCCCGACTCTGCCACCTCTCCCGTCTTCTGCACCAAGGACCTGATCTCTGAATCCCCCCCCCCACCCCCTACCCACCATCAGTTATTCTCTTATTCATCCACCTCATTATGTTGTCCTTGCATTTCTCTCCTATTACATTTGCACTGCCTTAATTTGTAATTTGCACTATTACTATTTACTATTGTTTGCACTATTTGCCATCGCCACTTTACCTCCATAACTCACTGTATCCATCTAGTTTAATTTTATTGTATTTTATCTTCATCTTCTGTTGTTGTTGTTGTTGTTACTGTTACTGTTAAATTATTGTTGTTGTTAACTGTATTCGCCTTGGGTCTGAGAGTAACGGAATTTCAATTCTCTATATGTATGCACTGTATATATTGCAGAATTGACAATAAAGCTGACTTTGACTTGACTTGACTTTGACTTTTAATTAAACACTGAAATTTCAGCAAAGCCCTCGAGCAAGAGTTATCCGAAGAAATACTGTGCACGTTCTTTTGCCATGCTTGCTGACCAATCAAAATGTTGCTGATCAATGTTTCTACTATCGATACATAACCCATTTTGAGCCAACCCACGAATGTGCAATGATCTCAGATAACTCAATCCAGCTATACTAATCATTGACAACAGGTGTGTTCGAAGAACTGAATCATCCAGATCATTGTTGGCGCGATTAGCTCATCTTGCATGTGTCATCTGATCTTAAAGATCTCACGGTACGAAGAATGTGCCCCAGGTCCTCTCTCATCCTTCATGCCATTCTCAAGCTCTTGCTCTCTATTTACCATGAGTTTAACGACAGAAACATATGCCTCATTCTACCTTCTTTTTGCTATTGCCATATCCAAATTAATTACAAAATGTCCAACGATGTCTGTGAAAAAAGCCAGTCGGCATTTAGCTTATCAACTAGCTCTATCCTTCACTGATATTTCCATTCTGCTCACTGTGGACATAGGCATCCAGTGCTTGCACTGGACAGACCTTTTCCTTGAACTCCTGGTCATGGTCTATGAAACATATACACAGCCTTTCAAAGTACACTCCATTTGATACATTGCACAAACAAATGCAGACAACACATAGACACTGGAAAGTTTCAATAATTTAAAATAAAAATGTCTTTATACTCTTTGGTACACAAATTTACTTCTATTTCTTAACACCCTCACAAAGAAGCACCCATTAGTATGAGCATCTGTCGTTGTTGTTGCAAATCCAGTAGATTGTTGTTGCTCCATCTCTTCCAGAGGCCTGTTCAAATACCCACACTTGCACCTTTTGCCACTTGAGTCATGAGTGCATGCATGTTACAGGAAGTAAGACTATCCCAAGTCTGATAAATGTCAAAGCTCAGTGCCCTTAGCAGACATTGGTGCCGAGATAAGTATGTGTATATTTTACAATGTCTGCAACTGCTTTTTAGAATTCACATAGACCAAGTGATGCATAGACCAAGCCTGACGTTATCCTTTAAAATTAAGTACTTTGTTTTCAAGATAGACTATATTGAAGACCCAGCCTCACAATGATAAGTTAAGGCGAATGGATGCATTTCTGTCATTATACTGTGGCATCAAACAACTAAGGACTAAGGGCTCATCACAGTCAAACATAAAAAGGCAGAGAGCATGAGCTATACATGTCACTCTTTAATTTGACTATAACTACTCCTCCATTAATAGGCACTAGAAGGTGTCTCTAAGCCAAGCAAGTTAACTGGAATTCTCACTGAAATAAAATTTGAATTGTTGTTTCAGTATATCAACATGACAAAGAACTGTATGTCAACATCAATCAACCAGTCACAGCAAATATCAATTTTTTTTGCCAACGAATATACTAACTTCCTTTGAAGTAAGAGGTTGGCATCCCTCCCTTAAAAAATTCAACCTGTCAAATTAGTCTACAAGTTATGACTGCACCACAAGGTGTTGATCAGGTAGTTGTACAGATTCTGCATGTAATGGTTTCTCAGGAACAGAGTGTGAAGTTAAGGACTGAATGGTGTCAGGACTATTCTGACATGTATAATGTGTTGAATGCATCAGATAATTTATATTGTATGTGGTGAGCAATTTCTACCGTCTGTGAACAGAGTATCAGTCTGTACTTTCCCAGTGTCAAATTCACTGCTGTGTCATTTTCAGTCTCTGATTCAACAACTCCATCTCCTTCTGCATAATGTGGTGCTGCCTTTCAAGCTGCTTTTTGGAGGTCTTTTGTACTACACAAGCTCTGTACTACACAAGCTCTGACAACGATCTGACAACAGTGTATACATGGAATACGGAATGAATCCTCCCATACGCAGGAGGCAGTTTGAGGCGGACCGCCACCGGACTAATGATCTTGGTGACAGGAAACGGGCCAATGAATTTGGGAGCAAGTTTGTTACAAACGGGGCGGAGAGGAATGTCCTAAGTAGAAAGCCACACTTTTTGACCCACGGCGTAAACGGGAGGCTCAGACCGGTGGCAATCAGCCTGAGCCTTGGTGCGCACTCCCACCTGCAGTAGAGTCTCGGGGGCTCTACTCCAAGTGTGATGACACCTCTGGATGAATGCATGAGCGGAGGGGACCGCGACTCCGGATTCCAAACTCGGAAAAATAGGTGGCTGGTAACCTATGCTACACTCAAATGGCGAAAGGCCCGTGGATGATACTGGTAAGGAGTTATGAGCGTACTCAACCCAAGGGAGTTGCTGGCTCCAGGAAGCCGGATTCTGGGACACGATACATCGCAGACACCTCTCTAGATCTTGGTTGGCTCGTTCGGTTTGGCCGTTGCTTTCGGGATGGAAACCCGAAGACAAACTTACACTCGCGCCCAGTAATTTACAAAACTCTCTCCAGAATTTGGAAATGAATTGGGGACCCCTGTCAGAGACCACGTCAATCGGGAGGCCATGTAAACGAAAGACGTGTTCGAAGACAGCCACCGCTGTCTCCTTAGCTGATGGTAATTTGGGCAAGGGAATAAAATGTGCAGCCTTCGAGAACCGGTCCACTACGGTTAAAACAACCATATTCCCCTGAGATTCCTCTGATTATGATTAGGAATATGATTCCATATTCCTCTGCTTGGAACGAGGAGCAGCATTGGTGTTGGTTCTCCCACACCGCCGTTCCCCATTGAGCCCTGAAAGCAATGTGATGACCAGCGCCACCTTAGATTGTTCCGTCTTAGGTCTGTGGCTGCAGAGAAAAGAAGACGGAGCATTTCGTTAGAAATGCTCTGCAAAAATTGGGCACACCTGCATACCGTTCAGGTGGGGGTAGATGCGGCTCATTTTGACTGCTGGGACGGCTGATGGTGGGGGGAACGGACGGTGGGTCTGGCGCAGTGAGAACAGGAAGTTGTTGGATCTTGTTGGTGAGCTCGGACACCTGCGCCATTAATGCCCGTATGGCGCGCCCCGTATTCACCATCTGTTCCTCCTGCCGATCGAGGCGCGCCGCGTTGTTCTCCAGAAAATCCAGCCAGCCGCTCGCACTCGCTGAATCCATGGTGGTCAGATCGTTATATCAGTACAAAAGAAAGAGAGGGATTCAATAGCAAGTGAGAGTTTATTACTTAAAAACACAGTGAACAAAAATGTGGAAAAAGTCTGTAGAGTGGTTGGTCAGGATGGCGCAGGTTCACAATGGGCAGAAGTGACGGGTTCTGCGTGGTGGAATAATCCCATAGAAGACACGGTAAATCCAGGAAATGACGATGCCGAGAACAGACGGGAACTTGGACATGAACACACAGGAAACAACAATCTGACAACAGAAGGTGGTTAGGAATGGCTGAAATAGGCAGAGGTGATGAGTCGCAGGTGGAGATGATGAGGTAATGAGCATATGATCAGTGACCACGCCCCCCACATTCACCTCACACACATGCAGATAGAGGAGTCAATGAATTAGTGAACCGTGACACAAGCCTCTTAATCAAACTGCCAGCTTTTGAGCGGAGAGGGTCTAACTGGTAGAACCTAGTCAAGGTATTCATGGAGGACCAGCCAGCCATGCAAACATCTGCTATAAGTGCCTTAGCAATGCACTTAGTAGAGTGGGCACAGACAACCATAGGTGAAGTTTTCACAACTGACTCAAAACAAACGAAGTGCTGTTCAGTTTTGCACCACAGAGCAGCTCTGTGGACATAGGCACCCAGTGCTCGCACTGGACAGGCCCTTTCCTTGAACTCCTGGTCATGGTCTATGAAAGGTGGAGGGCAGAAAGCATGCAGTCCTATAGGGTGTGCATGGTTAGAAAGAACCTTAGGCACATAGCTTGGTCTGGAGTAAAGGAATGCTTCAGCCATTCCGGGGGCAAATTCTAGGCATGAAGGGGCTACTGAGAGGGCTTGAAGATCTCCAATCCCTAATAGAAGATATTGGAAGGAGAAACTGAGTTTTCAGAGTTAAAAACGTAGTAGGAATGTCCTCGCTGGGTCAACCTCCATCTCTGGCATATGTTGGCAGCATCTTGCAATGACAATGCGGTCCCAGTATGGGCCCTTGGGACAGAAACCAGGGTCTGTTCCACATATCTAAGGTGCGTAGGCATTGCCTCGTGACCATGATAGTGCTGAAGGGGTACTGATAGTGCTGATAGTCTTCTTCATGTACAGTCTCAGCCCCTGCTCCTTCAAGTCGCCTTTATTTGTATACCGCTTTTTACAAAAGAGAATGTTTCAAAGCAGCTTTACAGGGGTCACAGGAAAACAAAATCAAAGTTTGAATTGGCTGTACAGTAGCTCTAGAAGAGCAGGCCAATCAATATTATTGATGAGTATTAAGTGTCCCCAACTAAGCATACCCATAAATTTCAAGCTAATACATTTATTACAAAGTTATGTTAAAAACATCATTATACACCATAAGAAAATACCCATTATATATACACAGTGTATCACACACCACATCAGGCACATCTGTAATGTATCTAATTGTTTTATACTCTTTGGCCACTAGGTGGTTTCGTGAGAAAATGAGGCTTCGAGAAATGAACCCTTTTATTGACAAAAATTCAGGTCAAAATATTAAATACAGTTTGGTCTGGTTGGAGTTGGGATTCATGATCTTCACAGGGAATGTCTAGTAGAGTCACGGTCACCTTCTTATTTAAAAAACTTTAAGAATACACAAGAACAGATTTACAAATCTGTTCTTGTGTATTCATAAATTTTATTGATATTTTGATGATTCTCTGGGACTGGGAAAAGATTTGTTAAACAAACATAGTGTCCTGGGGCTCATTTCAGTTTTGGGTCTCACTTCAGTGGCGTGTGCACCAATTACCCAGGAGTATCGCATGGCAAACATGTCAACCGCTGCCAACAGCTTTCTTTTGCTGGAGGACCTGAAGAGTAGGGGAGCGCGGGGCACAGAGTAATGCGGGGTAAATAGTAACACAGACTTTTTAGATAGTTGCACGGTCTTAAATGTGACGTGCTAACGGGCTTTTCACCACACTGTTTGCACACGTCTTCTGACCATCTTTCGAGAAATTTCAGCGAAATTTGGATGAGAACCACAGGAAAAACTCTTTTGAAAGCATGAAAATATTTTTTGTTATAATAGTTGTTTTTCGATTTTCAAAGAATGTGTGAAAGTATGTTAGTCCAATCTTATATTGTTATGATTACCATCTTCTTGGCTAAAAGACGGTACCATTTTGAAAGATGTGAAAAACACACAGTGGCTGCTAGCCGGTCCTGAAGTGAATACGACACCGCGGGGTTAGTTGTAACGCGGTGTTACAACTAAGCCGCATTGAATAGGCTGCATCAATAATCATATATTTTGCATTGTATTAACCTATTAAAAACGTTTTTCATGTCATTTCATTGTTCAAAGCATAACAATGTAATAAATAAAAGAAAAAAAATATATTCCGTTCATAAGTTATGCTTATGATCATTAAGACTAAACTTTTATTAAGAAATAAAAATACGCCAATGAACACCCATTGGATAACATGGTGTTACAACGAGCCCCGCACACGGGGTAAGTTGTCACATTTCACTCCTTGTGCTTTTGGTGATACTGCGCAGAAACTGTAGGTCCGACAAACATCAAACCAGTGCTCATTTGTAGGAGAGGCTTGTGTGTTGTTTGTATAAAAATATAGTTTGTACAGGGAGTGCAGAATTATTAGGCAAGTTGTATTTTTGAGGATTAATTTTATTATTGAACAACAACCATGTTCTCACTGAACACAAAAAACTCATTAATATCAAAGCTGAATATTTTTGTATCAATATTTTAAGTAGTTTTTAGTTTTAGCTATTTTAGGGAGATATCTGTGTGTGCAGGTGACTATTACTGTGCATAATTATTAGGCAACTTAACAAAAAACAAATTTATACCCATTTCAATTATTTATTTTTACCAGTGAAACCAATATAACATCTCAACATTCACAAATATACATTTCTGACATTCAAAAACCAAACAAAAACAAATCAGTGACCAATATAGCCACCTTTCTTTGCAAGGACACTCAAAAGCCTGCCATCCATGGATTCTGTCAGTGTTTTGATCTGTTCACCATCAACATTGCGTGCAGCAGCAACCACAGCCTCCCAGACACTGTTCAGAGAGGTGTACTGTTTTCCCTCCTTGTAAATCGCACATTTGATGATGGACCACAGGTTCTCAATGGGGTTCAGATCAGGTGAACAAGGAGGCCATATCATTAGATTTTCTTCTTTTATACCCTTTCTTGCCAGCCACGCTGTGGAGTACTTGGACGCGTGTGATGGAGCATTGTCCTGCATGAAAATCATGTTTTTCTTGAAGGATGCAGACTTCTTCCTGTACTACTGCTTGAAGAAGGTGTCTTCCAGAAACTGGCAGTAGGACTGGGAGTTGAGCTTGACTCCATCCTCAACCCGAAAAGGCCCCACAAGCTCATCTTTGATGATACCAGCCCAAACCAGTACTCAACCTCCACCTTGCTGGCGTCTGAGTCGGACTGGAGCTCTCTGCCCTTTACCAATCCAGCCACGGGCCCATCCATCTGGCCCATTAAGACTCACTCTCATTTCATCAGTCCATAAAACCTTAGAAAAATCAGTCTTGAGATATTTCTTGGCCCAGTCTTGACGTTTCAGCTTGTGTGTCTTGTTTAGTGGTGGTCGACTTTCTGCCTTTCTTACCTTGGCCATGTCTCTGAGTATTGCACACCTTGTGCTTTTGGGCACTCCAGTGATGTTGCAGCTCTGAAATATGGCCAAACTGGTGGCAAAAGGCATCTTGGCAGCTGCACGCTTGACTTTTCTCAGTTCACGGGCAGTTATTTTGCGCCGTGGTTTTTCCACACGCTTCTTGCGACCCTGTTGACTATTTTGAATGAAACGCTTGATTGTTCGATGATCACGCTTCAGAAGCTTGGCTATTTTAAGACTGCTGCATCCCTCTGCAATATATCTCACTATTTTTGACTTTTCTGAGCCTGTCAAGTCCTTCTTTTGACCCATTTTGCCAAAGGAAAGGAAGTTGCCTAATAATTATGCACACCTGATATAGGGTGTTGATGTCATTAGACCACACCCCTTCTCATTACAGAGATGCACATCACCTAATATGCTTAATTGGTAGTAGGCTTTCCAGCCTATACAGCTTGGAGTAAGACAACATGCATAACGAGGATGATGTGGTCAAAATACTCATTTGCCTAATAATTCTGCACTCCCTGTATAACCCAATTACTTTGTTCATTATTTGGCTAAAACCAAAAAGTGTTACGTTTGTCCCCGCGCTCCCCTATACTTTCTCTCCCACCTTTGCTTCAGTTTCAAAACCTAACCATTCAAATTGGCATGAGGGACTGCGCTGCAAAGGATTTCTTACTCAGTGATTTTGTCTTGTTTTCCACAATAAATATCTAAATGTTCTCAAATAAAGTGGAAGTAAACGAGAGGCAAATTTACATTTTAGATAAAAAAAACCACTTAATGTTAAGTGAGTTTTGCTTAAATCAAGAAAAAATATACATCTGCCAATGGGGTCAGAAAAGTAATCTTGTTTTCCCTTTGAATTTTTCACATTGTTAGTGCATTCACCCTCGCTTACTCGTGACAGAAAGACTCTCCCGTGACAGAAAGACTCGCCAGGATTAGTCTTCCTTCAAGTGACTGTGTTCCAGCAATGGAGTTCCCAGCAATGGACCTGCTGCTGCTGGAACAAAAGGATCGCTCGCTGGAACTCCACACACAGGAGTTCCTGAACATCGCGTGTATGACGCACTACTCGGACAGCGCGCTCGTGAGATTCTACCGCGCCGGGCTGAGCGCGCTGTCCCAGGCGCGCATTCCAGGGGGTGGTCCTGAAAACAACTATGTGGAGTGGGTGCTGGCGTGCAACGGTTCGCCCTATACCGTTGGCATAGCAGAGGACGCCGCCAGTCCCACTCCATGGCCCCCGAGCTCCGAGACGGAGTCCACGCCCCCGAGCTCCGCGACGGGACGGAAGCGAAGGAAGCGACGCAGGAGGAGAGGTGCGTCCTCTATTCCTCTTGTGCTTCTCGCCCTGCCAGCGCCTTGCGCCTTGCCTGAACTGTTGCTAGTGACACTCGCCCTGCCTGAACTATTGCTAAGCCCCTCGCCCTAAGACCACCTGGGCGTCTTGACGGCATCACGGGGAGGTGCCTTACAAAAATTTTTGGGGGGGGGTATGAGTGGCACTCTGAGGGTGGGTGGGACTAAGGAGGCGGAGCCTCCAGGGGAGACCAGATCACCTGCACCACCATGGACTGTTAAGCCTGCCTGGTCTCTTGTTCCACCTGCACCACCATGGACTATTAAGGCTGCCTGGCCCTTTGTTCCCCCTGCACCACCATGGACGCTATACCTTGCCTGGCCCCTAGTTCTCCCTGCACCACCATGGACTCTTTGCCTTGCCTGTACCCTTGCACCTCCATGGTTACCCATGACTCTGGTAACACCCTGGAGACCACCATGACTGTGACTGTGTACTGTGTGTAACTGTCTCCAGGATGCCCACCCTCCCACCCATGTTATGTTATGTTATGTTATGTTTTGTTTTGTTTTGTTTTCTGACGGCGTGAGGTCACGCCTTGTGAGAGGGGGTATTATGTAATGGTCTTGTCGTGTCGCAATTGTCATGTCTGTTTTCCTTTGTTTCATTCACACCTCATTAGCGTCTAAATATTGCCCTATTGTTGTCACCTGTGTTAATCATGTGTTTCCCCATATATACCTGCCCATGTTCCCTTATGTTTGCGAGTCTTTGAAGTTGCGTGAAGTTATGAAGTTGCATGTAGTTTGCCTGTCGGTGTGTGGATGTCTTGTCGTCTGATGCCTTGCCTTGTGTCACGCCATGCCTTGTGTTATGCCATGCCATGCATTCCTCGGTTTGCACCATTGAGTGCCTTTTTGTTTCTTGTCAAGTCTTTTAGTTTCTCGTTCTTTATTAAACTATATTCTCGTTGAGACCCTCGTGCTCAGTGCCTTGATTCCGCATCACGCACCCTCGCTTACTCGTGACAGAAAGACTCTCCCATGACAGATTGAAACTAATAAGTAAACAAAAATAAGTAATTTTTTTACTCAACTGGCAGATTTTTTTAGATTTTTCAAAAAACTTCATATAATTAAATCATTTTGCAGAATGTTAAATTTTTTTCAGTGTGGGTAAAGAATTATTTTTAACCATTTAGCTCATTAACGCATTATTTTTATATAAGTATGGCCTGTCTAATATGCTCCAACAAAGTTCATGCTCCAGGCCTTGATATACACTCACCTAAATTATTAGGAACACCATACTGATACTGTGTTTGATCCCCTTTCACCTTCAGAACTTCCTTAATTTTATGTGGCATCAATTCAACAAGGTGGTAAAATCATTCTTTAGAAATGTTAGCCCATATTGATAGGATAGCATCTTGCAGTTGATGAAGATTTGTGGGATGCACATCCAGGGCGCAAAGCTCTCGTTCCACCACATCCCAAAGATAAAAATTACACTACAAGAATTCGTATTTCTGCGAGTGATGATGTCATTTGTAACACGTGTCCCTGTTTCTGTCTGGGTCTTCCTTGTCACTTTCTGTCAGTCTTGTCATTGTTTCACTTCTTGTCTATTGGGTCATTGTTTCACTCCCTACACCTGTCTTGCAATCACTTACTCGTTAGTCTCCCAGGTGTTGCTGTTTTCCCTTGTGTATATATCACTTGTGCATTTCCCTTGTGTTTGTCGGTTGTTGTATTGGTATGTGGATGTTCTGCCTGTCCTACCTGAGTTCTGTTTTTGCACAGTGTGCCTCTTTGTTTTGTTATTTAAAGTGTTTTGTTTTCAGTTTATTATTAAAAGTGCTGTTTGTTTGTATCCTGCCGCTCCTCGTCTCTGCCGCATCGCACACCAACACCCCGTTTTGTGACAGAACAACCGACCAGGTTCGTCACCTAAGAAAGACGAAGGCGGACAATGGAACCCCTAGAGAAGATACTCCAGATTGCCCGGGAGAACTCTTCCTTTCTGGAATTCTCCTGGAGGTTCAGCAGGTTCGCGACCTTCTCGTCTCTGAGCGATGAAGAATTGAAAGTGCTGCTCTGGTTTGGGGCAAACCACTTCCAGCTCGGAGACCTCCCTGACACTACGGGACTAAGCTGGCAAGAAGCCCTGTATGTGTGTCAGGTGAGTGCCGTGTCCCGAACCAGTCAGTCAACACCACCAGCATCTCAGTCGACGACCCGTCTGAAACAGCCAGAGCCAGATCCAGAGATCCGCCAGCCAGAGCCTGATCCAGAGATCCGCCAGCCAGAGCCTGATCTGCCTGAACTGTGGCCCGAACCGCCAGAGCTGCCTGAACTGTGGCCCGAACCGCCAGAGCTGCCTGAACTGTGGCCCGAACCGCCAGAGCTGCCTGAACTGTGGCCCGAACCGCCAGAGCTGCCTGAACTGTGGCCCGAACCGCCAGAGCTGCCTGAACTGTGGCCCGAACCGCCAGAGCTGCCTGAACTGTGGCCCGAACCGCCAGAGCTGCCTGAACTGTGGCCCGAACCGCCAGAGCTGCCTGAACTGTGGCCCGAACCGCCAGAGCTGCCTGAACTGTGGCCCGAACCGCCAGAGCTGCCTGAACTGTGGCCCGACCCGCCGCTGGACTTCTGGGACATCCCAGAGCCGCCGCCGGTCTTCGCCGACGTCCCAGAGCCCGTTACCGGCCCGGAGGCCGCCGCCCCAGT
Organism: Rhodeus uyekii; assembly: GCA_037043235.1. Lineage (NCBI taxonomy): Eukaryota > Metazoa > Chordata > Actinopteri > Cypriniformes > Acheilognathidae > Rhodeus > Rhodeus uyekii. Next base: position 104,919 of record JAWRVZ010000103.1, on the reverse strand, counting down.
GACTCTCGCCCTGCCGGCGCCCCCAGTGACTCTCGCCCTGCCGGCGCCCCCAGTGACTCTCGCCCTGCCGGCGCCCCCAGTGACTCTCGCCCTGCCGGCGCCCCCAGTGACTCTCGCCCTGCCGGCGCCCCCAGTGACTCTCGCCCTGCCGGCGCCCCCAGTGACTCTCGCCCTGCCGGCGCCCCCAGTGACTCTAGCCTTGCCCGATCTTGCCCGGCTCACCCCGCCGGCCTTGCCCGAGCCCGCCTGGCTCACCCCGCCGGCCTTGCCCGAGCTCGCCTGGCTCACCCCGCCGGCGCCGCCTGACCCGCCGGCCTTGCCCGAGCCCGCCTGGCTCACCCCGCCGGCGCCGCCTGACCCGCCGGCCTTGCCCGAGCCCGCCTGGCTCACCCCGCCGGCGCCGCCTGACCCGCCGGCCTTGCCCGAGCCCGCCTGGCTCATCCCACCTTTTCCTCCCCCTGGACTCTGTATTTTATTTTTATTTTTTCCCCATGTGTCAGGACTGTGTTTTGACTTATTTTTTCATTAGGACTGTTTTGAGTTATTTTCCTTGATGTCTTGAGGTCTGTTTATTTTTTGTTTATCTTTTTCACACAGGTTTTCCTTGGTTCTAGTTCTGTCTCCTTTGGGTTCCCTCTGGTTTCTTGTCTGTCAAGTCTTGTTCTGTCCCCCTCCTGGTTCCCCGCCCACCCTCCGCAGTTGTTACTTTGACGGCGCGAGGACGCGCCTACCGGAAGGGGGGCGTTATGTAACACGTGTCCCTGTTTCTGTCTGGGTCTTCCTTGTCACTTTCTGTCAGTCTTGTCATTGTTTCACTTCTTGTCTATTGGGTCATTGTTTCACTCCCTACACCTGTCTTGCAATCACTTACTCGTTAGTCTCCCAGGTGTTGCTGTTTTCCCTTGTGTATATATCACTTGTGCATTTCCCTTGTGTTTGTCGGTTGTTGTATTGGTATGTGGATGTTCTGCCTGTCCTACCTGAGTTCTGTTTTTGCACAGTGTGCCTCTTTGTTTTGTTATTTAAAGTGTTTTGTTTTCAGTTTATTATTAAAAGTGCTGTTTGTTTGTATCCTGCCGCTCCTCGTCTCTGCCGCATCGCACACCAACACCCCGTTTTGTGACATCATTGCTGATATCAAGAATTAAATCCAATTATCGATTATCAATAATTAACATTTGAACTATTAAATCGACAAATTTAATTGTTGACATCAAGAAGTAATTTCCTAGGAATTAATAAAAGTCAAAACAGCTTGCCACACACAACCAAGCACAACTGCTGAAGCTCAACTGATGTGTTTGAAAAATACTCTATGATGAAAAGCTCTGCAAGCAGCTTGCTTCTCAAAATTATGGATTTTTTCACTCTGCCCATTTCTGTCAACTCAAGAGTATAAATAAGATTTAATATTTGTGTTAAACATCTGAAATTCTCTCTTTGAAAGTCAAATGGAAAGGTGAGCATGTTACAAGTATTTTACAACTTGTGTGAATTGCTGAATGCTTAAATGCCAGACTTTCACGCTGAAATCAACTAGGGGATTTTAAACACTCTTTATAAAATATAAATAATTGTAAGACACCATTAAGGTCTCTATCTGATTTAGACAGATGGAGCTATTAAAGCTGAAACCTAATGAAGTGTCTTTTCTGTTCTTCCAAGGTTCAGCAATAAAGTTAAATGAGGAACAATTTCTTTCTGTCCATTACATTAAATTACTCACTCCATTCTCTTCTCTTCTGTTCAGTTAGCTGCTAAGGGACCCACATTAGTGTTTTATGGCTTTTAAGGGAATGAGTTCAGCTTCCAAGAGCAGGAGATCTACAGGATGTGGACATTATTTATTCATTGTTGTAGTTTGAACCTTGAAACAATTTCTTCTTCAAAGTAATTTCAAAGATTTCCAAAGGACTTCACAAAATTTGAAAAATATGTAAATTATTTGTAGATTTGGTACACAGTATTTACCACAAGAGGGCTTGAAAAAACATTATATATGGATTTCTTCAGATCAGTGATAACTCCAATGAATATGACATGAAACTGACAAAAAAAATACTTTTACATTCTGTTACAAATTGAGTATTTTACAGGCATATAACATCATTACAATCAATTAGTTAAACAGATGATCTCAAAACAGCCAGCTGTCAAATATCCTTTATTACAGTCTCTCAGATGAAAGTCTGTTCCTCCAAATGAATATGAAAGTCATTCAAGTGTGCCATCATGGTAAGGACACCACATTTTTCGGGCCCAAAACAAAGTGCTAAATCAAGAACTGGATTTTTACATTTCCTGTTGGAAATGTAATAATTGTCAGCAACAAACACGTGTCCACCTCTGCTCTCAATGCTACTCAGTTCCAGTGCAGTTGCAATGGCAGTCTTGAAAGCCAATGTCAAAGTTTAAATGAGTCCTGTTATGCCCTTTTAGGAATTTTTGATTTTGTTTTTGTTCTGTGCTAGAATATGCTTTCATGCCTGATTGTTAAAAAAAAAACATAATTTTTCACATATTGCACATTATGACAGTTCATCTCTGTTGTATGTTGTACATCTCATCAGTTGTGTGTTGTATGTTCTATTGTCTATTTTGTAATTTTCTTACATTTTATTTATGATGTTTAATTTAAGATTTTATTTATGACTATTTAATTAGGTTTATTACCACAATATCATATGTTAATACAAATAGCTATATCGATTACAAAACCTGTCAGGTATGCAGGGTGAAGGGATGAGCGAAAACTCTATGCAGGAAGAATGGGCTTTTGTTCATCAAAAAATTAATTAAATTAAAAAACATAGCAATAAAATCTACCCCGAAGGAGACGACAACACAAAATTGGGAGCAAACAAGAGAGGGTGATGAGGGAGGACAGGTGGGGCCAAACAATTAATAATCAGATGACAAGATGGGCGGGGGCAAGATAATAGACAGGAGAGCACAAGAAACACATATGACAAGCCGTGCACACACCAAACATGAAAAAAGTTCGAGCACATGAACAAATTTGATACAGAAAAAATTTGCCTGGGTTGTGAAATAGCCACGGATGGAAAAACAGCTTCACTAATGGTTCAACCAATATGAAAATATTAGATCTTAAAGAGCACATTCAATGTGGCAATATCAGAGTCCTCTGATAAAAGAAACATTTGTTTTATGCTCAGCTGAACATGTTGTGTTTAACTTTCTTATTTTTGATTTTGTTCATGAAGTGTTTGAATTATATTATTAGGACTGTTTATTTAGTATGTCTTATTTTTTGTTTTCTGGAGGATTATGATCATTGATTGAAGGTTTTGGAGGAATTTTCATAATTTCCTTTATGCCACAAGGCTCCTTATCCCATTATTTGTCTATCATTATTGTCTACCGTTATATAGATCTTCCAAACTGCCATGAACTTTGGTATAGAGTACAATAGGCACGTGGCTTGATATTAATAGTTATGCTGGAGGATGCACTAGACGTTTTGAGACTTCGGATGAAAATTGTAGCCTTTTTTTCCTATTTGTAGTGGAGATGAGGTGCACCCGGTGGGGTCTTCTGCTGTTGTAGCCCATCCACCTCAAGGTTGTGCATTTTGTGGCTTCACAAATGCTTTGCTGCATTCCTCGGTTGTAACGAGTGGTTATTTCAGTCAAAGTTGCTCTTCCATCAGCTTGAATCAGTCAGCCCATTCTCCTCTGACCTCTAGCATCAACAAGGCATTTTCACTCACAGGACTGCCGCATTCTGGATGTTTTTCCTTTTTCACACCATTCTTTTTAAACCCTAGAGCAGATTGTGAAATACTCAGAACAGCCCTTCTAGCACCAACAACCAAGTCACGCTCAGAATTGCTTAAATCACCTTCCTATTCCATTCTGACATTCAGTTTGGAGTTCAGGCAATTGTCTTGACCAGGACCAACCCTTAAATGCATTGAAGCAATATGATTGGTCCCATGACATAATCAATGAGATGAATATAATTTCACTCGATGTATAAGAATGGTTTTTTTTATGCAACACTCACAGATGTTTCTAACATCTGACATTTCCTGACAAAGACATTTCCAGCAAAGAACAACTTGTGACTTTGCTTTGCTGGGTGGACGACACACGATTTAACATTATTTGCCAAAAACTAATTCTCATACAATTTTGAGTATAATTAATGACATTTTGATCTGCTGCAGTACAACGTCTGATTTGTCCAGAGGACAGGCATATGATGATGAAGCAGTGCACATTGCTTAAACGTATGCCTTCAAGACACTGGAAAAAATGCAAGCTTTTTGATCTTCCTGCAAACATTTTGAAATTAGGTCTGCATCTTGCATGCATGATTTTTTCTCAGACTGAAGGAAAGACATTTCAAACAACTGACATGACACTACAAAATGCTCAAACTGCAACTCCAATCACACAAAGTTTTATTCAACAGCAAAGGTCTGCATTTCAGGATTGTACACCAGTCACAGAGATATCCAAAGATTTGACAGATGCTCCCAGGTTGCCAAGGCAAGGGAAACAACAATGAAGCAACCATGAGCATGAATTTCAAAGTCCTGCAGAATATTACATACAACAGCATTTCGAGGTCTTGGACTTTGAATGAACTACGAACTTGGTTGTCATTTTGATCAGAAAGGTTTATGAAAAAACTGTGGGGAAGAGGTGACTCTCCAGCTTTCTATAACCTTTTTATACTTAGATTTACTTGTGAAATTTTCAGAGTCAAAACTGCCATCAATATTTTTTCTTCTTTTTTTTCCAATTTTTGTTAAAACATACTAGACATGTTTTAATTTAATTATATATTATAGCTAGATAGTGAGGATGTTAAAAACTCACCACATTAACAAAAACACATTTACATTTTTTATGTTCCCCATACAATAATATAACTCATTGCTGAACTACCATAGTCGAATGCATTGTTGCAGAAATCAACTAGATTGTCTCAACTGTTTCCCGAAAACTGTATAGTCGCAAATGTGTCATTCAACCACATTGATTGACATCACGTGAAGTAATAAATTAATGTAATGAATCTGTTTGAGATCAAATTAATGCTAGATTCTTTGGTTATAAATTACAGAAATGGCATCTGAGTACTAATTCTCACTATTTTCAGTTATTTATACTGTGGGAACGCCCTGCGTAATCAACTCTTGAAGCACAATAGAAAACACCTGTGAGAATGATGCAGATGACGTCATGAGCCAGGAGACAAAAGGCATGCCAACACCAGAACCGGCAGCTTGCCCAGTGTCTGAAACAAGCACGGCATGCGCAGGAGCTAAGGCTAATGACGCAACATCTTGTTCCCTCTCAGGGAAATTTGGTTACATACGTAACCTGAGACGTTCCCTTTCAAGGGAACCCGAGCTGCGTCATAGCGCTGTGGGAACGATATACCAACGCCACCTTAGCAACGAAGTATGCCCCAAAAAAGCTCCAAAGGAGAAGTTCTGACTCCCTCGGGAGGCCAACCCTTCTCGGCAAGAAATAGCCTCCTGCCCCCCTGGCAACACAACGGGAGGAGAAACCCGAGCAGTACAAAGAAACCCCAGAGCTCCCATAGAATAGAGGAGCAAGGACCCACCCCCAAAAGGGCCAAAGGACCAAGGCCCAGGGGGAGGGGCCCCCCCAACTTTGTCGGAACTGACAAAGGGAGGCTGCGGAACGCAAGGAGCCAAACCCCTGCAGTGAATGCCATGGAGCCACAGGCAAAGCCGTGGACAGAAGTGAAGGGTGACCCCCTAACGGACTGCCTGAGGTGGAGAACCTCGGTATCAGGACCCCCGCTGATGGCCAATTGGCAGAGGGGGCGGTCCTCAGAACCAGCCCCATGTCCAAGGGCTGAGCTTGAGAGTGTCGTCCTGGGTCTCCATGTTAAGGTATGGTATCCGGAGGGACGACCCCTAACAGTCCGCTCGGAGGCGGAGACTGAGGGGGATTGTCGAAGTGAAGTCGGACACACTCTATGTCGGGGCTGCTCTCTTAGGAAAGAGCGGTGTCGAGGCGCGCGCTAACCAACGAGACCGCAAGAACGATTTTACTACAGTCTGGGGGAGTGACTCCGAGGGAGAACAATGCACCCAACCCGACATAAAGCCTTCCACAGAAGGTGGACACACCAGCCAGAAAAGCAACCTACTTGCTACTTCTCCCAGACACAGAGCCTTCGACTGTCAATGCCACGGGGCTAAAGGCCTGAGCCGTGGCTGAAGAACAGCTTCTTAAGAAAAAACAGTGTCACTTTGGCAAGGTACCCAGCTGCCCATGCCGCGGGGCCACTGGCATAAGCCACGGCTAACGAACAGCTTCTTAGGAAAGAGCGACGTTGAGATGCGTTAACCAACGAGCGTTCTAACCAACCAACAAACCACCAAAAACGTGTTAGGGTGGAATGACCGATGGCGCCTATCAAGGTGCAAGGGGGCGGCCCTCGGATCCAGCCCATTGCCCAGGGCTGCTTTCTTACCTCACCACGGTCGGGAGGTAGCTCCCAGGGGAGACCAAGCGCACCCAAGTCTGCGCATAGAACCTTTGCCTAAAGGATCTCCAGGGAGGAGGCCCTCCTAGGAGGGACCGAACGCACCCTAATGGAGATACCCAGCTGCTGTCGCCGCGGAGCCACTGGCTAAAGGCGCGGACGACGAACAGCTTACTTCGGCAGAGCGGTGTCGAGGCACACGGGGCAATCCGTGCTAACCAACGAGACCAACACACTCGCTATGCAAATGGAGGCGGCCCCCAGGGGAGACCGAACACACCCCAATCTGAACTGCGAGCCTTTTACAGAGAGGTGGATATAACCTCTTTAGCAACAGGGAAATATCGAAGCGCACGGGACCACAATACCAAATCTCCAAAGACGCCTAGGGAGGGATTTTTTCACGCCCCAATGGAGGGCCCCACACACCCTAATGTGTGCGTCACAAGACACTGTCTGTTCCTCAGAACCGATAAAAAGTGAAGATAACACCTGATCCAGGGCCCCCACTTTCTCTTTCTGCAGGGAAAAAACCTGGAGTAAAAGATCTAGGACCCTCTTCCACGGAGGGGGCCCCAAAGTAGCTTTTCTTGTTGCAATAAAAAAAATATTTTTTTATTATATTTTTAGTAGTGCGCCTTTCTTAACCCCTGCAGTTTGAACATTCACCCCAGGGCACTGCAGGACATGCAGACCCAAAGGGGCGCCAGTGCAGCCTGGCTCTCTCAGGATACCAGGGAGCACATGGCTTTATTTATTGATTTTTTTGTCAAAACGGGAACACACAATCCAGCGCCTCAAAGCTGGAAACTGCACCCCAACGGGACTCTAACCCGGGTCTTTTGCATGAAAGGCAAAGACAGTGACCACTGTACCACAGCAAATGTAGTCAGAAGAAACCGTCAAGGACGTGGTTCGGAAACTTAGGTGCCTAAGCAGCCTCCTCGAAGACTGACAGCAACCACTCACAATACCCACAGCAAACGATCACGAGCGCTCACCGCGAGATGTAGTGCAGCCAATGACAACACTGACTATGCACAAATAAAGAAAGAGTTTTCATCCCCCGCATCTTCCAAGCCCGCCCTCGAGCGAGCTCCGGAGGCCGGGGGGAGGGGGATGGACTCGGGAGAGGCGGCGTGATGCTCACGTTAGCCACCATACCCACCGCGAGAACCATTTGTGCGACCGGGACCACCGCAACGCCTCAGCGGCAGCGGGACCAGCGCCTTCACAGCCTCCTCACAGACTGCGAAGCTAGAGCGGAGAGTTTGCAGTGAAAGCCGCTCACACTCTGCACAGGCAGCTCCCTCAGGGCTGCACGTGCATACTCTTCCCCATGCATGACATGCACAAAGCATGCGTATCCCCCGCCGGTTAAAACCCGAGGCAGGGAAAAACACAGCGTTTGAACAGTCTGCCATAATTCAGCAAAACTTCCGAGACATTCACACAGAACTTCTTCCAGTGCTTGTTGAAGACACAAAAAGCTGCCGGTTCCGGTGTTGGCATGCCCTTTGTCTCCTGGCTCATGACGTCAACCGCGTCATTCTCACAGGTGTTTTCTATTGTGCTTCAAGAGTTGATTACGCAGGGCGTTCCCACAGCGCTATGACGCAGCTCGAGTTCCCTTAAAAGGGAACTATTGCTTTAATTACCTTGAATAAAATGGAAAAACATTAGCAAGACCTTTTTCTGTAAAGTCCCAAATTACAGAAAATAATTTATTTGATTCTCATTTACTACTTAAGTCTACAACATTTCTAAGCAAGAAGAATACAATTTTAGATCAAATTTTTGTTGTTTTCCATCCACAGTCACATCAAGGATCAGCCAAATTTGTTTGTTGTTAAGAAAAGTACTGAGCAGAATTTTTGTCACCTTGTGGTCTAAAAGAAAATAAATGCAAATGGTCGTTTGGCTAAAGTGTGCCTTTAGCCCGTTCTAGCCTATGATATAATCTTTTGTGATAATCCTCCCCTTACTGTAACTGTTTTGATAATAACCCTGTTAGACTATTCGTTTCATGGATTGTTTGTACAAAGTCACACTTCAACACAGGAAATTTTGTGTTACACATTTTTAAATGTGATATGTGTAGAAATAAACGTTAACTAATGTCAGGTTAGGGTTAACAATTCGGTAACAATTAGGGTAATTTAAATAATTATCGAACCTAAAGGCAAAATGTTTGTTTCATCAAATTTTTTTCTTTTTAGAATCAAGTTTCCACAAAAAAAGTGTTCAATATAAAGTAATATGATAAACAGTAAGGGTATTAAATTGCCCTTTTGTGTTTGAGTCAAAACTGTTTTTTATCTGATTAGAAAACATGCACCACCATGTGTTGATATAAACACCATTGTATACTAACTATGAAAACATTAGACTAAGACTAATTCAAATTAAAACAAATGAAAACAATTTCAGATGAAAACCAGAATGCAGCAAAGGAGTAACTCTTGCTAACCAAATGAACAATTTTGATGTAGTTTTCCATACTACTATTTGGGACACTTTTCTAAGGCTTTTTAAATGTCAGCGAGTACCTGCAAAAAGTTTAAATGGATCTTTCACAAACACATAAGCTCAGTTCATCACTAAGAGACCTCATCTCAAACATGATCAGTTTGAAACTTTTGAGGGGAGAGCAAAAAAAATGTATAACATATAACTACAATATACGACACACAGAGAACGTATGTAACCCTGGTTCCCTGAAGGGGAACGAGACGCTGCGTCAAAAAACGCTAGGGGAATACCTTGACGTCAGTCACGTGAAGAACGTATACAACCAATGAGAGAATTACGCGTGTGAATGCGAGTCGCGGGTCAGTGACGTCATGAACAGAGCATAAAAGCGCACCGGAACCCGGAAGTGACAGCAAAAGAGTGTCTGAAGCAGGCCCGGAGGCGCAAGGAGCTGAGGCAAAGATGCAGCGTCTCGTTCCCCTTCAGGGAACCAGGGTTACATACATAACCCGAGACGTTCCCTTTTATGGGAACTCGAGCTGCGTCAAAAAACGCTAGGGAAACGCTATACCAACGTCACCTCAGAGACGCCAGCCTGCGGGTGTGTCCCAACTCACTGAGAGAGCACCCTCGTTCCCGGAGCAGAATCGAGATCCAACTGATAGAATCTCATAAATGTGTGAGGTGAGGACCAGCCAGCCGCAGCACAGACGTCAGCAAGGGAAACTCCTGAGTGAAACGCCTTGGAGGCCGCCACGCTCCTAGTAGAGTGGGCCCGGACCCTCAGGGAAAAGGCCTGTCCGGCCAACTCATAAGCCAAACAGATAGCCTCGACTATCCAACGGCTTAGGGTTTGCTTGGAAGCTGGAGCCCCCTTAGGGGCCCCAAAGCAAACGAACAGTTGGTTTGACTTACGCCAGGGGGCAGTACTGAGAACGTAAGCGTCCAGTACTCGTACTGGACAGACCTTGTTCTTTCGCTCCTGCTCATGATCGTCGAAGGGGGGAGGACAGAAGGCCTGTAGCATGATAGACCGAGCCACATTTGTGAGAACCTTGGGGACATAGCCTGACCTCGGGTGCAGAAAAACTTTCGTCATCCCAGGCGCGAACTCGAGGCATGTAAGAACCACCGAGAGAGCATGAAGATCCCCAACCCTTTTAAGCGAGGTGATAGCCAGCAAAAAGAAGGGTCTTTAGGGAGAGGAGTTTAATAGGAAGCTCCTCTAATGGTTCAAAGGGTGCCTGGGACAAGCCTTGGAGTACCACAGACAAGTCCCAGGCAGGAACCCTGGTCTGTGCCACAGGTCTCAGCCTTAGAGTGCCATGAAGGAAACGAGAGACTAGGGGGTCCCTGCTAAAGGACACCCCACCCAGAGGTATGTGGCAAGCCACTATGGCAGCCACATAAACCTTCAAGGTAGAGGGGGACAACCCTGCCGCAAATTTTCCCTGCAGGAACTCCAGCACTTTGCCAATTCGACAGGTTACTGGGTTCACCTGCCTTTCGCTACACCAAGCAGTGAAGAGTCTTCACTTCAAAGCGTAGAGTTTCCTTGTGGAGGGAGCTCTGGACTGAAGAATGGTCTCTACAACCTCGGCTGTGAGACCAGAGTCAAGGAACTGGGTCCCCTCAGGGGCCAGACATTTCAACTTCAGTAGTTCTGGGCGAGGGTGAAAGACACAACCCTCCGCCTGAGACAGAAGGTCCCTCCTGACCGGAAACCAGCGTGAGACGGACCCCGTCCCGATGAACTTTGGCCAGAACTCCCGGAAGCAGAACAATCGGGGGAAAAATGTACAAGTGTGCCTTTGATACTCTTGACGGCTGAACGAATGAAATGAATGCGCCCGGGAAAAGCCGAGCAAACATTGCCTCCAAGTCCCAAATGACTCCCAAAAAAGTGGTTCTCCGAACAGGAGAAAGTACACTCTTCTTGGTGTTCAACCTTAACCCCAGCTCCTTCATGCGAGCGAGCACGACACCTCGATGATGTGCTGCTAACCGGGACGACTGGGCCAACATTAGCCAGTCGTCGACATAATTGAGGACATGAATGCCCTGGGATCGCAGCGGAGCAAGCGCAGCGTTCACAACCTTTGTGAACGTGCGGGGCGAGAGTGATAGGCCAATCGGAAGTACCCAATACTGGTACGCCTTCCCCCCGAAGGCGAACCAAAGGAACTTCCTGTGCTGAGGAAGGATGGAGATGTGGAAATATGCGTCTTTGAGGTCGATCGTGATGAACAAGTCCTCGGACCTGATATGCATCACGATCTGTTTGAGCGTCAACATTTTGAATTTTAGACGCAAGATCTAATGGCGCAAATCTAGAATGGGCTGCAACCCTCCATCCTTCTTCGGAACTATGAAGTACCGGTCGTAGAAACCGGACTGTCTGTCTTTGAGGGGTACATCCTCGATGGCCCCTTTCTCCAGCAGAGGGTTTACTTCTAGTTCCATGACCAGAGCCTGCTGGGGTCCTACCAGTGACAGTAGGACCCCCAAGAAATGGGGTGGTGAGCCCCCGAACTGAATGGCGTACCCGCAGGTTGCCGTGCGCAGGACCACGCGGCCTGGAACTCTACTAAGGGAACCAGTCTCTCTCGAGACTGATCTCTGGTATGAGCGATGACACCACAGGGCCGGGGTTTCCGGACACCATACGGGTGAAATGCTCTAGGACCCTCCTTGGAGGGGGCAGTATTCCCGTGGCAGGCTCCCTCGGAAGCCGCACACGGGGAGAACTGCCTCGTTGCGGCTTGCCTTTGGCATCAAAAACGCTTACTGGCAGCCTTCTTGGCGTTTTAAGACGATCCTCAGATCAGTCTTTTTGCTAGAAGGCTGGGTCTGAGAGTGCCGGCCCGACTACCCCTTGTTGGGGGGAGGTAGACGGGATGCAACACTCTCTTTCTGTGAGGCTCTGAATGAGGATTATTTGAGCCCGAGGACTGTTGGGCTCATGTGAAGGGCGGCAGGGAAGGACCTTGCTGAACACCGCCTGCTGTCGTGAAGCCTTCTGAAACTTGTCAACGACACTTTTTACGGCGTCACCAACAAGCCCGAAGGGGACAGAGGAGCATCCAACAACACAAACTTGTCCTTATCTTTTATGGCAGAAATGTTGAGCCATAGATGTCTCTCCATAGCCACCAGAGCTGCCATGGCGCGACCGACAGAGTGGGCCGTCTCCCTAGTGGCCCGGAGAGACAGATCCATGGCCCGGCGCAGCTCTGCCACTGCCTCCGGGCCAATGCCGCCGCCCTTGTCGAGGTCTCCCAGCAATTCTGCTTGGTAGACCTGCAGCAGTACCGCGGTGTGCAGACACGCTGCAGCCTGACTAGAGGCAGAATAAGCTCTCCCCACCAAAGATGATGTGACCCGCAACGGCTTTGTGGGGAGTGCCGGGGCTTTAAGAGAAGATGCTGATTGGGGCACGAGGTATCCCGCAAGAGCCTTGTCCACCTTTGGCATCCCTCCGTAACCACAGGGTTGAGCCCCGGCAAGGGTAGCATACATCGCACTGCACGGTGTATGCACCCTGTCGGAGGCTGGCTTTTTCCCAAGATCTCGACACCTCGGTGTGGAGATCCGCTAGAAAGGCATCGCTCGGCGCTGGGGGACGACACGAGCTGGCAGGTAACGCTCATCCAACTTACTTTACTTTACTAGCGTTCCTAGTCTCCGCCGGCCAAAACAATATCCAGACGGGAGACTGCTTGCGTCACGACCTCGATTAACTCCTCATACGCCGGTGAAGAGGATGGCGAATCCTCCTTGACCGGATCGTTGCTAATCACATCCTCAGAACAGGATAGTGATAGCACCGAAGTCCCAGTGAGATCGGAAGAAACTGCACCTGGAGCGCGTGCTCCCAAATCCCACCTGGAACTTGAATCATCACAGCTAAGCTGAGATACGGGCGTGCCCGTCTCGCTACCTTCTGTGAGATCCATTTGCGATCCCCAGGATTGTAAACACCGCTTAGCCTCAACTGCAACAGGTCCAGAACCCTGAGAAACGCGAGCCTGGATAGTGTCCGCAAACACCACCAGGTGAGAGCGGCCTTCATCTGCAGTCTAGATGCCAACAAAATCCAGCACCTCGGTGCTGGAAAAAAGTTCACCCAACCGTGGCTCAAACCCCGGTCTCCCACATCATTGACAAACACAGTATCCAACAGCAGCTGCAGTTAAAACTGAATGCACAAAGTGAATACAACGCCAACTCCTCAAAGCTGGGTTGTAGTTAATCAAGTGGGAAGAACCGCTCCCAGGCAGACGACGCACTGCCTGTGCGTATCCTTACCCGTAATAAACCGAGTGCAAGGAAAAACACACGGGATAAATGTCTGCTCCGCCATTGAACAAACATACGAAATCCAGATGACTGGAGAGTGGTTTGTATCCTCGCAAGCACAATCTCTCAGCTACACACTGCACGCTGAAGACACTCTTTTGCTGTCACTTCCGGGTTCCGGTGCGCATTTATGCTCTGTTCATGACGTCACTGACCCGCGACTCGCATTCACACGCGTAATTCTCTCATTGGTTGTATACGTTCTTCACGTGACTGACGTCAAGGTATTCCCCTAGCATTTTTTGACGCAGCTTGAGTTCCCATGAAAGGGAACCAGAGGAGTTGTCTTGACAACATGTTTGGATTTTTTAACAAGGTTGCTGAACTCTCACCACAACAAATTCACTCAACTGTCACATTGCTTTAAAAGTAATATAGACTTACAAGAAGATTTTGCTTATGAATTAGAACATTGTAAAGAATATTAAGAATATAGACTTAAATCAAATTTGTAAAAAGAACATTCACACCGTATTTCCAAATCTGGTCATTGCTCTGCAGATTTGTGAACTTTACCAATCACAAGGCACCTGACTTTAAAGTATAGTGTGATCGACAATGGCACAAGAAAGATTTAATCATCTGACATGCATGTCAATCGAAAATAACATATTGAGGGTTGACATTTTCCCTCTCCCAAGCAATTCTTTGTAATGCAGTCCCCATGATCAGCATTATAAAAAATTTAAGTAACATTTGTGTATAATTTTATATGAATTTTATTAATGAAATTGAGTGGAATTTGTTATATAAGAAAGTTTAGATCCTTTAGTGCAATGTAGTTATGCATAAAGTATGGAGTATATGCATATTTATATTTTATGCAGTGATTGCAATGACAGACCTATACATTTGCCATTTAATTCCAGCAAAATAAAAGGCTGGTAATGTTTTGTGACTAAGAAGATTGAGTGAATGTATGCCACAGCTAGTTTGAATACACAAACCCTAACCATAACACAGTTTCCTCAAATTATATTAACTATAAACCTATTAATTTCACTCAACCTATTCAACTGAATTAGAAGTAGCTATCATTATTGATGCACTAAAAAGGACTAAAGCAAAGGCTGCCTACAGGCTTGATACAATTTATTTCACAGAAAAATGGGTAGCTAAGCTTCTGAATAATCCTCTAAATAACGATTTTACCTTTTTAAATCAAATTCTATTTGGTTTCCACAGTAATTCAACAGAATCAGCAACAGAATTGTTTCTTTGTAGAGAAAGTAAAATGCTTACTAGATGTGTGTGTGTGTGTGTGTTGGTGCTATACGTATTTCTAGATCTAAAGGTGTTGACTATTCTGTTCTAACCAATTGCGTAGCTTGAGCAAAGGCTTAACAGATAGCGTACGTCTTCAGAAAAGAACTCCAGAAAGCAGTCTTCGTGACTTTAGTGACTTTACTGATATTTCTTCTCAATTATTCCATCTCCTTTATCTCTTTTTGTAAAACTACAAACAAGAAAATACAATATGTATGAACAGTATGAACACATTCACAAACCGGTTCTTAATAATACAGTTGGATCTTGTACATGTAAACAGAAATTAACTTGTTGGTATGCCAACACACAGCACGTTACCAATAACAGAAATCGAAAATGCTTATAACAAAAATATATAGGCAAAAAATGAAACATACTAAGATATGCACAACAGTACATTGACCATCATGTTCTTTTATTTAAACAAAACAAAAAAAAGTCAGAAGAGGCAATATTGGATACAATCATTTATTTTAAATGAAAAACAATATGTTGGTACAACATATGACAATATGCGTATAACAATATTGATGGTACAAATTCTTCTGCCTGCTCCAAGGGAAGTTCCACAGGGCTCCATCTTGGGACCAATCTTATTTTGATTTTTAATTATTTAAATTCTCAGATCAAGTTCAAGTTCAGTTTATTTGTAAAGCACATTTAAAAATGGCCAAAGGCCAACCAAAGTGCTGTACAACAGGTTGAAAGAAAACAAAACAAAATAAGAAATAAAAAGCAAAAATAGAAAATAGAAAACAAAACAAAAATAGAAACAGCCAAAAGCAAAAACTGAGAGACATAGAGACATAGTCAAACCGTACACATATCCACATAAACACATATGTATACACATATATACATGCATAAACAACTGTATATACACAAAAACCCCAAATAATTACATATTAAACATCAACAAACGCAAGGGAGAAAAGATGGGTTTTAAGGCAAGATTTAAACTCTGATAAACTGGAAGCCATTCTAATAGGGTCAGGAAGATTGTTCCATAGTGTGGGGCCGGCCACTTCAAAAGCTCGATTTCCCCTTGACTTTAGGCGGGTTCTGGGGATCTTTAAGAGGAGTTTATCCTCCGATCTCAGTTCTCTCACGGGAGTGTAAGGGTGAAGAAGATCGGTCAGGTAGGAGGGAGCCAGATTATTTAGAGATTTGTAAACAAGTAATAGGATTTTACACTCAAGTCTAAACTGGGTAGGCAACCAGTGAAGAGATCTCAGGAGGGGCGTAATGTGAACTATTTGTAACCTAGAAATTTGCGCCTTAGAGATCCCGTAATAAAGGGAATTGCAGTAGTCCAGTCGCGATGTAATGAAGGCATGGATAGCAGTCTCTAAAGAACCCTCGGAAAGGAAGGATTTAATTTTAGAGAGAGAGCGAAGATGGAAGAAACTAGAACCAACAACAGTGCTTATTTGCTTGTCGAATTTTAGACAGTTGTCAAAAACCACTCCCAGATTCCTCACTTTGGGAGAGATAAATGAACTTAAAGACTCAAGATCAATAGGATTTTGTGTTTTGGAGTCAGAAGGGTTGAAGACAATGACTTCCGTTTTATCTGAGTTTAGGGAAAGAAAGTTATTGGAAAGCCATGATTTAACATCATCCAGGCATGCTAATAGAGTATGGAGAGCAGCTTTTTCTTTTCTTGTTATGGGCAAATAGATTTGCATGTCATCTGCGTAGCAGTGGAAGGAAACATTGTGTTTGCTAAAGATAGAGCCCAAAGGAAGCAAGTAAAGAGAGAAAAGGGTAGGAGCTAGAATGGAGCCCTGAGGAACACCGCAGTTTAGATTGCTTGGATCGGAATGCTCAGATGATGCAGATGATGTAGTAATTTTTACCTATGCAAATAACTTCAGTTACTTTCAATTCCTCTTGAATTAGTTTGAAAAAATGTCTGTTATTTTGAATTCTGACAATTTCTAGGATTGGTTTACCAAATCAGGTTTATTAACAAATAAAAAAGACTTCAAAGGTATTCCTGAGAGGTGAGGGGCTTGAAATTGTTAAAGAGTTCACATACTTTAGGATCACTTTGGAATTTACTCAGTGGGGTAGTATTCAGTATTCTGAAAAAGAATTGTAAAATTTAATTTCAAAGAATTTGAAGCAGATTGATTTTTTTCACATCTTAAGTATTGTTTTAATAGCTGGTCATTTTTAGGTGGTACAACCCTTAAGTTAATAGAACCACTGTATGAGAATGTGATAAAATGTTTTGGATTTAAAAAAAAACACCTCTCATTTAATTACTGTAGCATTCAACAACAAAAAAACAGGTCTGCAGTAGTGTCTCTCTCTTTTAACAGTGAGTAAGTAGGTCAAGAGCAATATGACAAACACCTGTGCAGTTGCATTAAATGGTGTGGAGAGACCAGAAAAAGCCACTAGGATATGGGACGCTGTCAGAGGGAGAGACTGGACTGAGAACTTGTGAATGCTCGGGAGAACTATCGTTGATTGTACGTTTATTGTTGTAAGTTCACATTTGTTTTGTTTATATTTTGATTGACCAAAAATACGAGTCTCAGTCAGTTGACCCTGTCTTCTTCCTTCCATATCTTGAACTATATCACACTGCTGCTGTTATGAAGTCCCCATCAAGCGTACTGTTTGCAAAGGTTATTCGGGCTGGGGGAACATCGGCTAACCCTGACACGTCTATTCACATGTCATTGTCCAAAATGGGGCCACTGGATAATCCCAAGGCTTTTATAGACTTGTTTGAGAAGACTACAGAGGCATGTGCCTATGAAGCAAATGTGTCTCCAAATGAACCCATATGTCTCAGATCATTCCAACAGCCATTCTGTTCTCAGGAGAAGCACAAGTGGCAGCCCAGCAACTGCCTGTACAGAACCTCCTGGTTTACGAAGACCTGAAACAAACCATTTTCCAGTGGGTCAGCCTCAACCCAGAGCAATTCTGGTTGAAAGATTAGGGGCTGGCCTTTTGTGATGTCTCAGCAGCTCTAGGACATGGGCCCGAAATGGCTGTTGGCTAGGGGAAATGACATTGACCAGATCATCGATTTATATTTATGCATTTGGCAGACGCTTTTATCCAAAGCGGCTTACATTGCATTCTAGAAACACATTGAAATCGGTCCTTGATCGATAAAGTGGTACTGGAACGATTCCTTGTATGGCTCCCAAAGAGATCAACAGAGTGGGTCCAGTCTGATATCAGTGGACCTGGCCATTCAACTGATACAGTACAAGACGGTGGCGTGCCCCAGGGTCAGACAATATTTGCCCAATATTATATCTTTCTCTTTTTTTCTGCTGTGATTTCTGTGTTATTTCTTTTCCTAGGTCCCTTGTGAGTGTCCCTTCTCAAGCCCCACCCTGAGGGAGTGGTGGTCAGGCAAGGAACCTCCAGCTTGTCCTGAAAGTACCATTCAGGTGGGTGGGATGAGCCAACATGAGTTCTGCAGCAGCTTCCACTTCCCCGCTCTCCCCACACCAATTTTTTGAATAATTTCCACTAGGGTGGAGCGGAGGTCTGAGCCAGCCTGTTGGTGTTGCAGTTACTTGGGACACTTTATTTATATGTGTCCAGTGATGGAGGTGGAGACACTGATCAGGGTTCTGGACACAACCTAGGCCGCCTCCAATGAAGCAAAACAGTGCCAAGTAACTGTAAGCATTAAGAGGGGTGTGTATCAGGTTTTGGTGGATTCAGGATGTAATCAAACCTTGGTTCATCAAATCCTGATTCAGCCAGAGACATTCCATAACAGTTGTATGGTTCAGGTCAGGGGTTTTCAAAGTGTGGGGCGTGCCTCCCCTGGGGGGCGCCAGAGCATGCCAGGGGAGGGGCGGAGAGTTGTAAAAAATGATAGTCTAATAACTAGAGTTGAGCCGGATAAAGCACTTTTGCCGAGTACGAGTATCATACGAGTAATAAGAGTCATTATCTGTGCTCGGATTGAATAAAAATCCTCATTGGGTAGCTGACTGTGTCTGTGTTCTGTGATAGGCTAGTCACAGCGCGCCTCCCCTACAGATTTAATTCGTCTAGCGCGGCTCCGCCCTGCCCTGCTCATTCACGCGCAGAACACTGAGACGGCGTCTTTCTCTCTCTATCACTCAGGTTCGCACGTCTTCCGTTAACGTTTAGGGTTAATACAAAATAAAGGAATGCAGATCTTAAAAACAGCGTCAGACTATTTGATCCGTAGAACACACAGTCCCCCCCCCCCCTCTCTCTCACTCACACACGCATACCTGGTGTGGAAATAAATAAAAATTACACTGATCATAAAAAAATTTAAAGTTAAAAAAAGAGAGTTATGTTTAAATGAAAATAATAATTTTCTTCATAATTGCAACTGCATGAGTTGGATTAATTGTTGCAAAACTTGTTCTCTATATAGTTTGTTTGTGATCAAAACCATTGATCTGAAGCTCAATGCTGATGTTGTCATGTGAATAGTTTTCTAATCAGCAATAAATATAACAATTTCTGATTGACCCGTATCAAATGCATGGTTAAAAATAACATACTGGCTAAAGCCCCGCCCACGTTGGGTGGGTTGTGTCAAAAGGGAGGCCCACTGTCACAGACTTTGAAAACCTCTGGTTCAGGTGAATAGACCTCATCGGGCCATTAGAACAATCTACACAGGGGCATGTCTTTGCATTAGTGCTGGTGGACTATTCAACGCAATACCCTGAGGCAGTTGCATTCCACAGCATTTACTTGAAATTGTTTCACACTGACACTGTTTCATTTAATCTCCTGAGTGAGAATCCCAAAAGTGATTCTCACTGCTGTGGGCATGCTATGTGTTACAAACATTTCACAAACTTTACCCATTATTCAGAATTAAAATGATTCGCACCAGTGTCTATCATCCTTAAAAAGACGGTCTTGTGGAACAATTTAATTGCACGTTGAAAACCATGATTTGGAAGCTCTTTCATGAAGATGCCAAAAATTGGGATAAATTGCTGGAAGTGCTCTTGGTCCTAAAGTTCCATAGATTTTTTTTTCCAAGCCCTGTGGGTTGTTGGTCATCGTAAAAGAAACTTGGAAGGATAGAGTTTTGGATAGCAGAAATTAAACTTCATTTGTGCTGAAAATGAAAACAAAACTCCATACTTTGGGGTGGGCCCAGGACAGAGCTGGTTGAATAACATGGGGTTATTCAGAGTATGTAAATTTGCGCTGGGAGTTAAGGTACTTTTATTGCTCCCTACATCTAGTTCTAAAGTGGCAAGGACCCTTTGAGGTTACACGGCATGTTGGGATATCGGATATACGGCAGTGGTATCACCTCAACCTCACAGCAACGTTTTTATTGCACCAATTTGCTATGCTTCCTTTTGGGTTGATTTTAGTACCAGGTACTTTTCAGTATCTCATGGATGGGATTTTGGAGACACAGTGGGGTAAACATATACTGTACAAACTTTTTTCTTCGCATTTACTGTATCTTTTGAAATACAATCATATATAGGATAACATAGGGTTCATAGACAATTGGAAAAGTCTTTGGGGCAGACCTAACCTGTTGAAAAGAGATGATATTCATCCCACCTGGGATGGTGCCGCTCTTCTCTCTAGTAATTTTGCATATAGTCTTAGAGCTAAACCTTGACTAACTGGGGCCTAGGTCAGGAAGCACAAAAACTGGCTAAACCCACCGTCTGCTAGCTGTCTCACGTCACAGAGGTCAGATAAATTACAACACATAGAGACTCTTTCTCCTAGATATCCTATAGAGACTGCTCCCCGAATTAGCAAATACAAAAAACTCTCAAGACCGTTTAAGGGTACAAATTTTATTGATTTATAAACAACTAAGAACGGATATAACACAAATTAACAAATGATAAATCTTGGGTTACTGAATATACGATCCCTTTCCTCAAAAGCACTTATTGTAAATGATATGATTACAGATCATAAACTAGATGTGCTGTGTTTGACAGAAACCTGGCTAAAACCAGACGATTACATTACTTTAAATGAGTCCACCCCTCAAGATTACTGTGATTATAAACACAAGCCTCGTTTGAAGGGTAAAGGAGGAGGTGTTGCTGTAATTTACAGTAACACGATCAGTACTGCTCAAAGGTCTAATTTGAAATATAATTCTTTTGAAGTGATGGTCCTTAAATGTAAAATTATCTAGTCCAAATGATAATTCCTGTTTAACTTTTGTGCTGGCTATTCTATACAGGCCACCAGGGCACCAAACAGACTTTATCAAAGAATTTGCTGATTTTCTCTCAGAGTTAGTAAATGTAGATAAAGTCATATTTGTCAGTGATTTTAATATCCATGTAGGTAATGAAAAAGACGCATTGGGATTGGCATTTAGAGACTTTTTAAACTCTATTGGAGTTAGATAACATGTATCAGGACCCACTCATTCTCGTAATCATGCTTTAGATCTGATATTATTGCATGGGATCAATGTTGATACTGTTAAAATTCTGTAGCAGGGCGATGGCATATATATTTGGATCATTACTTAGTTGCGTGTAGATTACCCTTAGCCAAAGTTGAAAAACTAACTCCCTGATATACAATTATTAGGAAGCATGGCATTATCTTTCACTGTTACGCTGATGATACTCAGCTCTATATTTCTTCTCATCCTGATGAAACGTACCGATTCACTATATTAACAGAATGCAGAACTGATATAAAAATTGGATGACTAATAACTTTCTTCTGCTTAATTCTGAAAAAACAGAGATTCTAATTATTAGACCAAAAAGTTCTGCATGTAATAATCTAGACTACTGCCTAACACTTGATGGCTGTTCTGTCAAGTCTTCGTTGTCAGTTGGAAACCTGGGTGTGCTCTTTGATACCAATCTTTCATTTGAAAGCCACGTTTCTTGCATCTGTAAAACGGCATTCTTCCATCTTAAAAATACAGTAGAACCCCGACTTACGAAATACTCTACGTACGAAAAATTCAACATACGATAAAAGATTTTGGGGTTTTTTTCGCCCGAGTAACGACAAAATGATCGAGATGCGAAAAAACATTTCCGAGTTTTTTTTTTAAATTCGCGCTGATTTTGGTTCGGGTTGAATGAAGACTACAGTTTGTCCGGTCAGAACAATGATGTCTCACTCAGGGAATAATCCAAAACTGGTATTTATTAAAGCTGCATAGATGTGTGGTTGCGCATGATCAATAAAACTTCGATTGGCACTAATTCCCTGTATTTCACTCAATAAACTATATATGCAATCTTCAGCTGATCTCTTTTACCATAATCATCCGTCAGCTCTCTCAGATGGAAAGTTTTGGAATAGTTCATTTCGCACTGAATGACAGGGATGGCTGGAATAGTCCATGTAAGAAGGGGAACACTTTTTACAATCCTGCTCTCCTATTGGTCAGCATTGTGCCGAGTTAACATAAACCTTTTTCTAATCACTCACCATGGATGTGAAGATTGTTGCTGAAGTGAAAAGGAAGAAGAGGATGCTTTACATTGCGTTGAAAAGGGGGATAATTTAGAAGTATGGACCTGGGATGCGCGTCATACCATGCTAAATTAGGTGTTTTTGGAAGGCTTGGAACGGATTAGGCAATTAACATGTAAAAGCCTGACTGACATACAAAAAGATCGACTTACAAATCCAACCTCGGAACGGATTAATTTCGTAAGTCGGGGTTCTACTGTATATCCAAATTGCGACATATGCTCTCTAAGACAAATGCGGGAAAGTTAGTGCATGCGTTCATGAGTTCAAGGCTAGATTATTGTAATGCTCTACTGGGTGGTTTCCCTGCATGCTTAATAAACAAATTCCAGCTGGTCCAAAATGCAGCAGCTCGAGTTCTTACTAGAACCATGAGACTATTAGCCCAGTTCTCTCAAACCTGCACTGGCTTCCTATTAATCACCGAATACATTTTAAAATCTTGCTAATGACTTACAAAGCATTAAATGGTTTAGCTCCACAGTACTTGAGTGATCTCTTAACACATTATAGTCCTTCACGTCTATTGCGATCCCAAAATACTAACCAGCTTATAATACCTAGAATATCAAAGTCAACTCCTGGTGGTCGATCTTTTTCCTATGTAGCCCCTAAACTCTGGAACAGTCTTCCTAATACAGTTCGGGAAGCAGACACACTCTGTCAGTTTAAATCTAGACTAAAAACACATCTCTTCAACCTGGCATACACATAACACATTATGCATACATTTTTAATCCAAATCATGTAAAATGATTGT
This sequence comes from Rhodeus uyekii, assembly GCA_037043235.1. NCBI lineage: Eukaryota > Metazoa > Chordata > Actinopteri > Cypriniformes > Acheilognathidae > Rhodeus > Rhodeus uyekii. The sequence continues at coordinate 82,085 of JAWRVZ010000103.1, read as the reverse complement.
TAGGCTGCATAATTTAGGTCAGCCGGAACCGGGAACATTCCCATAACATCTGATGTACTCGATACATCAGAAGAAGAATGGCATCTACGCTGATATTATTCTCTGTTTATTCCGAGGTTACCGTGGTCAGCCGGATCCGGGTCGTGTCCAGATCAGATGAAGGGCCTGCACTTGGACACGAGCACAGCACTGCCCTGAAGTGTCTGTGGAGACCGTGACTCTACTAAACCCTCCCCTGTGAAGATCATGAACCCATCTCCAATCGGACCAAATTAGACTTAATATTAGACTTGAATTATCAATACAATAATCAAACTATCAATCAATCAAATCAATCAATAATCAAAACTTAACACTTAATATTCATCAATTAAATTCATTTGCCTGCTCTTTTAAGGCTGCCGTTCAGCCAACCAAACTTTGTTTATATTGTTTTTCCTGTGACCACTGTAAAGCTGCTTTGAAATAATCTGCATTGTAAAAAGCGCTATATAAGTAAATGTGACTTGACTTGATATGCAAAATGTTGTGATAAAGATAGGTACAAAATTTAGATATGCATAGGGTGGACATTTTTTATTTATGTCATGTTTGGTGTTGAAGGAGGAGAAAGAACCCTGCAAGGAAAATATGCAGTGTGGGCTTTATTTAATAGAAAAATAAAACAAAAATCACCCCATAAGGGGGAAAGTGTAGCGGTAGGGATGGGAGAATACATTCAATGGGAAACTTTGACAATTAATTCACAGAATACTGAGAACACAAGGACTTTCTCTGTCAACTCATGTTTAATCCAGAGTTTGCTTCAGTTCAGCAAGCAGCCAATCACACAGAACATGGAGAGCATCAGTTAGATTCAGTTCTAATTAGAAAGCCGGCTTAATTCACTTCTCTGTTTAAGATTAAGTTATGAAAAAATATCAAGAGATCTAATACATTTACATGGCAGGAAGAAACACTGATGCTGCAGCAATAGTTTGATAAGGCTACTGAAAGAAAATATCTGACTATATCAATCCAATTAATTAGACAACTGAAATAAAAAGTTAATGAAGACCTAAAAATAAAATGCATAGTGAAAATCTTTCACTATATATGAACTGATTTACAGTATGTTTACACAACAACAATGTCCTTTATGATTTTCTTGCACAGATGACAACATAGGCAAAACAACCCCCTTTCACACGGTTATGCCAAAACGAATCTTATACTGCCAGGCCAGTGGATGGTGATGTCGCTTTGTAAGGAAATGCTACATGCCTATAACGTGCTTGAGCATGGCGTCACTGTTTACACACATTTGCATAGGTTACACAGAGACAATAACAATGTATTTTCCAAAAGCACAAAATTTGAGACCAGTTTCTAAAAGCTTGTGTTTCCCAAAAATGCTGTTGTTACATAAATTATTTGGCCAAATATGCACATATTTAGTTGAAAACGATGTTTTGTAAAGCTAACCTTGAGTGAGTGCTTTACTGCATCAGGATGTCACTTTGCTCACAGCTGATTGGTCCAGTTTTAGTTTGTGATCTCAAACCCAGAATAAAACCTGCTGGGGGGTTCTCATTAGGATTATGAATTAAAATGTTGTATTTTCTTTTAAATTTATACATTTGGACAATATTATCTGCATTATTGTATGAGAATAATGTAATGCAACATCCAGGACTTTCCAGTAGCTGGCTACAGTACAAAGGCTACTTGCAAAAATAATTATCCAGAATCCTGCTGAAAGGTAAACTACTGTGAAATCAGTTTCTTTCCTTGTATATCTTATCTCATATATTCAGCGCTAACTAACAGATGTGCGTCTACAGAAACAGCAGAACCTCAGTGCTGCCAAAAGAGACAATCATCTACTAACACCATCACTTTATTTGCGTTGTCATGAGAGAAAATCCAGAAATTTGACACTTGCTGCAGTGAGCATCTGCTTATGCCATCTGCACAGCAGCAACAAAACACAGCAATGAATATTCAACCTTGACTTAAGCACAACTCTTCTTCCTTTAGCTTTAGCACACTTCACTAACCATTTACATTTACATTTACGCATTTGGCAGACGCTTGTACCCAAAGTGACTTACGTTGCATACAAGGAACACACTGACATTCTAATCAGTCAACGCTTTCCTTAGCAATGCAAGCACCATGCTCTACTGTTTGAGCTACAGGAAAGCCAGAGACCATCAAAAAAAGGGGGGCTACATTTCAATTTATATTTCACTAGTGTCCTACTTCCAAGCAGCCCTGTTTAAGGAATGCTCGGCAAGTTTAAAACTCGGCAAGTTAAATTTGGTGTTTTTCAGTGCAAATTGAATGAATGTTCCACTGACACAGGAAGAAGGGTGGGACGTATCAAACACCTCCTCCCTTTTTTTTAAATAGCCAATAGCGTTTGGATCATATCACAGCTCGGTAAAGCCTCAGTTTCCTCCTAATCTCTAACCGTTTCTCTTCTAATCTCCTCTAATATCTCTTTAAAATACATAATACTGTTCAGAAACCGGTCAATGTGTTTTCTGTTCTTACTGATTCTATATTCTATTCTGTCTATATGATCCGCTCTGGTCTGTAAAGTCTGTGGATCTGCGGCTGTTCACTGACACTACTGTCAAACCAGAATTAATCCCCCCAATGAAAGCATTTTCACACTGTCTGAATAGCTCCCTATCCCCTATATAGTTCTTTCTTAACAGTAAATGTGTCACCATTTCACCACAACTTTAGAGTCTGTTTATAATGTAGGGGGTGGGGTTTCAGATTCTAGATAGCATTTGGACAGAAAATCTGATGAGAAGCTGAAGTGCAGGGTGATGTCATCAAAATGATTGATCCAAACCGGCAGAAATGAGAGACTGTAGTTTTTGAATGCTTATATCTTCTAAATGTGAATTTTATCATTGTTTTGGAGTGTATAGACTAACTTATCCATACTAAGAGCCAAATATCTTCAATTTTGAAGTAATGAAGAAAAAGAAATGGTCTGTGTAATGTTGCTCACAATTACCACAGTTCTGATGACATGCACGTGCAACCAATCGTCAACTTGTTAGATAACACAATCTTTGTCTGGCCTTAACATTCCTAAAACTTACCTTCATGTCATTGGGTGTTTGGAAGGACTTGTTGTTTCCAGTAAGCTAAGTAATTATTTTGCGCCAAAGACTAAGATATTGCCTGGATTGCTTACCTGAATACCATCTCTGCCTGTTAAATTACTTTTCTTTTTTGATGATGATAATGATTTGAGATTATTATTTACCGTCTTTCACTGAGACTTTTGTAAATCGACAAAAGCCTATTTGTTTTTCAAAGACTATTCAGAAATGATATATCTCATTTGCCATCCTTTATTGCTATAAATTCCTGCTGGGTTCTTCTCTTATCACCTGTTGTGGTGTGTCATTACAGCTTCATTCTATGGATTAGACTCCATATGAATTTCTTCAAGATCAATAGTACCAGCATTTTCTTTACAAATCTTTTAGCAAACAAGCTGTCAATATAATTTTCAAGACTATTTTAACAATATGCAGTGTATTGGTAAAAAGATCTTGTAAATGATATTGGCTGTATTACGGCTTAATTTTGAACTTTATATCATCTGAAGCATGTCAGAATTGTCATACCAGTTGGTATTGTCATACCATCCCTGCTGAACACTTTCATATGTTAACCAGCAGATCTTGACCTTTACAACATGGTGGATGTACAGATATCACAGTAATGAGAAATTGTTGGTAATAAGGTATCAAACTAATATTTATGTGTAAAGTTATGCAAAGCTTTTCCGTCTGGCTACTTGCACTACTTGCACTTGCACTTGCACAAGAAAATTCAAGTTTCAGGGCAAAACAGAATCAAAAGTAAAGCACAAGTACATGTTTTATAGTGTGAAATGATGAGTATGAAGAAGTATAAACTAATAAAGCTGAAGATGAAACTTTACTTCAGGTTTGTTGAGTTCTTTATGCACCTCTGCCCGATCATCCAAATATTGGCAAAAAAAGTACACCACTTTATTTGAGGGTCAATCAGGGCTTAATCTGTGCCAGAAACAAGCTGGGTTCAGATACAGCACTTCCAAAATCCGATCTGACAGCTAATTTGGGGGATCCCCATCTCATACATCACTGAAATATATTTATGATCTGTGTGTGTTCAGGAAAATTAAGTATAAAAACAATAATATTATCAATAATTTGCTATGCTTAAAAATGAAAGTAGAAGAAATGCAACTACAAAGTGATACATGCCATGTTTCTGCAATGATTTATTGGTATGATTTATTGATTTACTTGTATGAATTTCCATCGAACGAATGTTCAGCAGTAATTAACAGCAGTAGCAATAATAATAGCAGCAAGAATAACAGCAACAGCAGCAATAACCAACAGCAGCAGCAATATAGCAGATCTAATCAGCCAAGTTAAAAACATATCAACATTTTCATTTTCAAAGACTGGCACTGGAGTTAAGTTAGAAATTAAGTTTGTCTAACTCGAATGATGAAAACAGTGTTTTGGTAATGTTGGTAAGATGTGTTCACTTATCTCTTAACACAGATATATTCTTATTTTGAGTTTGTATCGTAGCTGAGTGAATGTTGGTGGGTCATGTGCCCATTAATTGGTGGTTAATCGCCCATGTTTAAGTTAGCACCATCATGTGTTATCGGCTCATTAAACAGATTATGTATAAAGTGTTATCGTATTGTGATAACTGAAATGTTATTGCTGGTGAGTTAAATTGATTTGCACTGTGTGTTTGTGACAGAGTGTTTAGTCCTAGTGTTTATTAAAAGGAAATTTTGTAGTATTGCCAAAAAAACTGCCAAATTCATCCAGCAGAGGCCCATGGATATATTAGTTTTTCTGGAAGTAGCTAAATCCTCTTATAATTATTATATATATTTTATATATATTTATAATATTATAATATATATTTAAACATTATGAAGTGTGACTTTTTCTTTTCTTTGTTTACATACCTTTAAAATAACCAAGCCCAGGTTTGTGTGTGTGAATAGATAGTGAATAGAGATGTAGTAAAATTAGACTCTTGGGGTAAGATGGCCCAGTCTCAGAATTGGCACTGAGTGACAAGTTCCACAGTACAGTAATTCTCTGTGATGAGGGGAATGTTTTCAATCCCAGCACACAGTCGGTTGCATCCTCTTAAATATCAGCCACAGATTAACTAAATCGCATGATTTACTGTCTCTAATAGTTGTTGAAAGGACACATACTTCCTCTTATAATCTGACATCATAGATGAGACCACTTTAGAAATCACTACACAATTTTGTCATTTTATTGTAGTTATCTATAGTTACTATGCTCTCTGATTAAATACATGTACTGCCTATAAGATCGGATCAGAGCTGTTTGCCCATGATTGTTATTCTTTGTTGTTTTTACACGTCTAGATTCATAAGCTGTCACATGATGTTTAAGGAAATGTGTTTTGCAGAATTTGAAGTCAACATGAAATCAAAATTGATTTTCAGATTTATTGATCATGAAGATCAAGAGGTGACCAGAGGAGCAACAGGTTTAACACGAGACACAAGAGAATGAAAGCAGAACAAACACTGAAACTGAGAAGGGGATCAAGGGTAGGAGGAATAGTCATGTGCTTACAAAATCAGGGGTGGAAAAATCCTGTCATTAAAATACTAATCCAAAAGACTTAGAAGTACACACCTACTTGTGTATTAATGTTTTAAGAACTCGAGGGAAAACATGCCACCGTATACGGAATATTCTTTAATTGACTAATCTTTATCTGCTGCTGCTTATGATGACTCCATCCTAACAGTTGTGCTAAGAGCTTCACTGACCAGAAATAGCAGATCAGCTTCACTGATCTGCTTGTCTGCTTGGTACGGTGGCTGAATGAGTAAAATGCTGATATACATACAATAAAGAATCATTAATGACACACTGCTGTATTATTGAGGATGAACACACACCCAAGATGGAACACTACATTCATTTTCAGTAATTCAATGGTCAATTATTCCATACGGGTGTCGCAACAGATCACAATGTTTATCAATTAATCAAATATTCAATTTGAAAATCTTTATTCATATACATTCCAGAATTTATTACACTCAAAATTGTGTGATAACAGTTAATGGAAACCAAAATCATCAACACACTGAGGCCTGGATTCAAAAATCACACCAAAAATCAAAGTATAAAACTGAAGTTACAGGCTTATCCACTATACAGAGAGTAAGTTGAAATTAACAAAAAAGCACAGAGATAACCGAGGATCGAGAAAACCAATAGCCAATATGGCGATTTATTTGATGATAACAAAAGGCATATGTGCACCAACTAACAGCAGAGATTTACCAGTATACAATAAAAAACACCTTCGATTCTCGATACAAACCTTTAATTATATTCTCCAACATTGCAAACACAATGATCGCTCACTGCGTAAACAGTCACATAAATACATTCGCTCATTACATATTCGTAAGGTCATCACACTGTACTAGATTGCATACTTTCTTGCGTTCTGCCTGTCTAATGTGCTTTCTCAACAAATTTGGCTTTGTCCCGTCTTTTTAATAACCGTGTTCTTCAATCCGCAGCAGTGCTGAGCAGAGCACGCGTCAGAACAGAAGCAGTTGTGTGTGTGTTTATCTAAGCCTCATACTCATTGGGCGGTAACCGGTCGTTACCGACCAATGTCAAAATATTTGAGAAAACCAATCAAATCAGAGAAGGCGGGCTTTATGTGCACACAGCTGTGAGTGTTTTGGAATAGGGATGGGCCCCCGGGAGCACTTACTGCTAGTTGAGAAGCGTAAGAATGACATGTGCTTTCACTTCAGTCTCCAAAATTCTCCAATAACTCCAGATAAAGACGTTAGATTTGTCGCTAGTCGCTTTTTTGAAAATGTGGTCTGAATACTCGCTAAATATAGCGACAAAGGCGCCAAGTTGGCAACACTGTCCGCGAGTTCTTCTGCGGCTGCGTGGTACTGTGAGTAAAGCGTCACTGGAGATTCATGTGCGATCAGTGTGCAATGCAAACTCAGCACATGCACAGTGAACTAGGTGCGATCATGACTCACGAGATAACCATGTGAAGTGGTCAATTTGTCCCTCGTTTTTGCTCGCGATACTAGGGTTCAGCGACATAAAAGAATCGACATAACCATGAGAAAATACTAAGACAAATAGGGAGTTTGGCGGTTCCACTTCAAAAACGTCGACATAATAGGGTTGGCGAATTAACCGTGAGTCGAGATAAGTGAACTTCACTGTATTAAAATGAGCAATGTTACATTAACTTACAATGTTAAAATTTTTGTGTTTTGTTATATACCTTGAGGAGTTTAGTCAAAAACTCATGGATGTTTACTACAAATACCTTTAGAGAGCAATACTTGTTGTATTTTTATCCAAAACAGGAGCATTATGGAGCGCTAAACTCTCACATGTAATTTGTTTCATTCACACTCAACACCAGAGGACGCACTCAGAAAGTCCATTGATGTGAAAAGTATTAAACTTCTGATGTTCGAGGATATCCCTAATATGGATCCCAAATATAGCTATAAATGTAGCAGAATAAAACAGATTTTGATTTAAACATGAAGAAAATGAATACATCATTGTGACAATATATGGTTTATCTGTGTTCTTCAAGCCCTTAACGTATATTTAAAATGCAGTGCTAATCGGCATAGCCTTTATCACTGTATAATATTAATAAATAATATAATTTCTGCCTCCTTCTGTGATATGAAGCTACATCAGAACAACGTTATTTCAATTACTCGACTGATGCTATAACTCGAGTTTGGAGTAAAATATGCTGTGCTATTCTAAGAACTGTTAGCATTTTAGTCTCTTTTAAGTTAAATCACATAACATAAAAATGTTCCACAAGTCTCAGAATTTTAACAACTTTGTGTGTATTGTTTTCCTGTGTCCACTGTAAAGCTGCTTTGAAACAATCTCTATTGTAAAAAGAGCTATATAAATGAAGGTGACTTGACTAAATATTTAAGCTAATACTAACATATACCTTGTTCCTTTATTAACAACATCAAGGAAAGTACACAAGGATAGACTGTTCTGACTTACAAAGTTGTCTGAATCATACTATTCTTTAGAGCAAGGGTGGGCAAACTACGGCCCGCTGGCCATATCCGGCCCGTTGGGCTTTTTAATCCGGCCCGCCGAACCTGTATTAAACCTCCTTCATTTTACATTTCCTTTAATGCCACTCTGTCGCGGCTGCAAGTGGCAGTGGCGCTGAAGCTGAGTAGGCGTGTGTCACAAACCCATCTAAGCCCCCCTTTATGGCGTTAATTTCGTGCTAAAAAGGAACGAGAGCAAAACTGATGTTTGCGCGCGAGTAAATTACATCTGCGAGCGGAAAACAGAGCGACACGCATAAATACAGGAACCTGCGAGCTGACTTCAATCACTCGAGCGCGTGACATCTAATCATCTAAAAAGCAATCTCTGCTGTTTTTGCTCACGCGTCGCGTTAGCACTTTTATTTTTGTCAGTCGTGGGGCGGGGCGGCTCTTGTAATATTAACATCAAACGTCATTGGTTAGTTCCCTTTTTTCCAGAGGTCAGTTGTGATTGTCAATCTAGAGCTGAGGCAAATATATGATTCAGTCACATTGCATATTGTTTTTTCTGTCGATTAAATTGTATTAATATTGTTTTGTTGTAATTTCACGTGTCCCAGTCGAGTGATTTAAGACCAAACTATACTTTATACAGGTTTTCTAGGATTTCTTATAAGTAAATGCACAGGTACGACCTTCACCGCGGCCCCTCTGTCAATTTTAAGAAACCAATGTTGCCCGCGAGACAAATAGTTTGCCCACCCCTGCTTTAGAGGATAAGTGTAATTCAGATTCATCACACTTCTATTGTCATCCATTAGAACATGTAAGATGAAAATCCTTCGATAGCCATGCTATTTCCACATTAAATCAAGGTGAAACTTTCACACTAATTTGTGAAATGTGGACAACATTTCTACTGTGAACTGACACCAAAATGGCAGTCACAAAATAACCAATGAATCACACTGAATGCAAAAGTGTTGATGGCCAAAGCATAAAGAGGATGGGGAAACTCTGGTGTCTGCTGTGCGTGTGAGTGTGAACGCAGACAAGCTGACAGGCGCTCTCATCTCTAAAACAGCAGTGATGTGCAGCAGATGTTTGTGAACATCCGTCTCGTCTCATTATGAAAGTATCAGCGGACTGACAGGAAAAAACTGCAGCGCCCTGTCAGACCCAGCTCATGGTAGGGAACATTGAAAAAAACAGTAGTATATTTTAGCAGGAAGTCCTTTAACGTGCATGTTGACAAAGCATTTTATATAATACATGTATATCTGCTATCAGTCCAAGTCACCACTAGAGGGTGACCGTAGTAAAAAGGACAAATAGAGCTCATTGAGTTATTGAGGTTGATGGTGAGGGCAGGAACATATGGAAGCCCGTTTCTGCCACAGTTGAGAAAAAAAAAGATTATTTAAGTCAAAATAATGACTTAGAATATCAAAATAATGAGAAACTTTCTTTAAATAATGATTTAGTATCTCAAAATAACGAGAAACTTTGTCGAAACAATGACTTAGTACAACTTCCACAAAATAATGGCTTGACTTCTCGTGTTTCGCCGCATAGTCAAAGTGTGTAAAAGCGAGAGCAAAGCAAACATGACACGTTCTGTAAAAACAGCTGTCTTAGTTAAAATCAGTGTAAAACATACAACTTCATCAGTGAGCTTGATAAGGGACCATTTAGTCTTTTAATAGACAAATGACATTTCTTTATTGGAAATTCTTGGCTTTGTGAGTAAGTCTCAAACAGTAAGTCTATACATTACTAGCTGTTACTTGGCAGCAATGGATCTAAAAACTACACAACAGATGGAATCATTGAATCACCAAAGTCTTGCCTGTCCTCTCTGAGCCTAAATATCAAAAAGATGTCAGGGCTACGAACTGGTTTGCTTATTTTTTCTCTAAGCAATTTACTTACAAAGTTTTGTATAGTGCCATTAATAATGGTGAAGAGCTGTCATTAATAGCACTATTGAATTGTAAAGAAGTGTGCAACAAGATGGATATCCGTGGATCCAACTGTTCAGAGAATACTAAAACAGTAACTGGAATTAAAAACATACTTCAGAGTAGTACTGAAATTCCTTCTATTTGTCAGTCAGGGATAGGCTGTCATAACTGCTGAACAAAACATTCCAGGCTAATGCAGCCTATCCAACTTCGTTGGCCAATTGTCTTCACATCTAGGGTGAAGTGTAAAATCTTCCAACAAAAAAATGGATACCATACCATACCTGGATTCTTAACCACGACTCAGATTCAAGACAGAAAGATTAATGAGAGATGAGTCAGTGCCAGAAGCTACAGAAAGTGCAATCAGGGAGCGCTGCAAAAAATTAATAATATACTATGGGTTATTTTTCTACCCAGATTGTTGGGTTCTCACTGCTGGGTTGATTCTTTGATAGTAAAATTATGCCCCTCCTCACACTCTACCCAATAGTAGTTGGGTTAAGTGCTTCTCAATTATTTTCTGTCACGCCCCCCTAGGAAGAGGTAAAAATTTTGCGCGCCCCCCCTTCCCCCATTTTGGAACTTTCGCCTCATTGTTTCCATGGCAACGCGTCATACTTGTCACGTGACATACCGCAGCCGCAAAAGCGCTGTATAATAGATCACATTTACTTAGTTTTTTCTTTTTTATTCAAAATAGTCACCAACTTGTTGAAACCTAAATAAACCTTATGTGGTTGAAAACACTGAATTGTTGTGATAAATGACAAGCTCTGAGCACGTCTTTTTTTGGATCAGTGCCAGATATCGCGTGAAAACACGTGTGAAATGAGCTGTTGATCACGTTACGCATATAAACACCGGTGTGATCGTACACGTCAAAGGATGAGGGGACGGTTATCTGAACTTCATATATGCTGCTCTTGTACAGTGCAAGAAAACCTACTCCCTGGCAAAAAAAAGCATGTACCCCAGGGTCACACGCGCCCCCCCTGGTATCGCTCCGCGCCACCCCAGGGGGGGCGTGCCCCACTATTTGAGAACCACTGGGTTAGAGTAACCCAATTCTGCTTTGTAAAATTGGATTAAACAGGATCAGTTTATCAACAGTCATTCCATCTCCTGTCCTGAGAGAAAAGTTCTGTATAACTGAATAACTTTAAGGTTTATATTAACTTGTCTATCATATATATCAACAGACAAAAAAAGCTGTAATTTCACCGCTTTAAATGACATTTAACTACCATTGTTTGCTCTGCTTCACATCTGCTTGGCTTTCTTGCGTTGTAGACCAATTGAGGGATTCAACATGGCCATATCGAAGCATTATCTCCTGTTAAGCGAGTTTCAGGACAACAGCTAACATCTAATTTAGATAGATGGATGGATGGATAGATAGATAGATAGATAGATAGATAGATAGATAGATAGATAGATAGATAGATAGATTCACATTTCACAGACTGTCACACAAATGGCAAAACACACACACAAAAAACAACACGAAAACATTGTGGATTATAATGAGAGCAATGCTGATGCCACACTTTTGACATAAGACTGTAATGTTTGACAGAAGAGACAACATATTTTCTTTAACATCATTGAACTAACAAGATATATTGCCATATTTTGATCCAGAATAGAGAATTCATACCATAATGATAGCAGTTTTCTTCTTCCCACAGATGACAGAAGTGCACCGAGTCTGCTTTTCCTGCACTTCCTAAATGCTTTATGTTGTTAACTTGACATCAAATAAATGTATTTAAATAATAACCATTTATGAGGTAAAATTAACCAATTTTTTTAGTTAAAATGAGCTGATATTGGTTTAAAGTGTCCAACCCAACCTGCTAAGTTAGTTTAACTCAGCATGTTTTCTGCCTGATATTTACCTACCTGGGTTACCAAATGCGTTGGTTTTAAACCAGTGATCTTTAGAGAGGAGGCTTGAGTAAAAAAAACACCACTTACTGGAGAATTTTGCAGTATTAGAGAAATTCAGCACACAATCTGCTGTGAAGTCAGTTTTCTACAGAGAAAAATTGTGTGCAAAATTGCAGGTGAGAACCCTTTAAAGAGCTATGTGACCTAGCTGTGACAACGATGACAGTCCCATACAGTAACACAGATGTGGAGAGAGTCTTCAGTCAGTTAAACATTGTAAAATACATCAGGAATCGTCTAGCTCTCGTTACTGTAATCTTCATCCTTCACATAAGATATGGACTTTCTGGATATCAGATTCTGGGCCAAATCCTGTCTCGTTGCGATTTATTCTCCTCTTATTAGTGCTGCCAGTTGATCACAATGTGTGGGTTTTTGCATGACCACTTTCCTTTTGGGGATTGACCCCAGGTTCTCCAGTTGCCTGGCCACAGATCCAAAATATCAATGTAATGGTCACTTCATTATCTCACTTACTCTGTGACATGGAAAATGCACTGACCATCACCAAGTTACTCACCGGGAGAAGTTGCTCATACAGGACTTTTGATACCATTATTTACTCCTGGCAGTGTTTTTGGCCACAATTTTAAGAGAACCCAAGAAAATACAAGAATACCCTATAACACAAGAAAACATTGATTGGAAGCACTTATTCCATCCTTTCATATTAATCAATCTACTCTAATCATCCAATCAGAATGATAGAGTGATTTCACCTGACTAGTACTAGTACACACTTTCCCACGTGCAGATGATGTGATTACAGAAATCATGTCTGGCCATAAATTGAGAGATTTTGTGCAAAAATATGGGGTTTTGTGATTAAGGCCTATTAGGCCTAATATTGTAAATATTAAAATTTACATTTTTGCATTTAGCAGACACTTTTATCCAAAGTGATATTGATTGCATTCAAGAAACACATTTACATCCTAATCAGTTTTTGTTTTCCCTCGGAATCAAACCCATGACCCTGGTGTTGCAAGCGTCACACTCTACTGTTTGAGACACAGGCAAGCCATATCCATATACAGGAAATAATGTGCAAACCCTTCAGCAAACCTTATGAAACACAAAGTTTATGTCACTGCAATACTCTTGACCAAAGCTGTATATGTCTATTTATATTTACATTTTCTTCAGATATTCAGAATGGTTAGAATGAATAAAACACTTTAACTGTTCAGATTCCTCTCAGAGGAAGTGAAGGAAAACACCACAAATCAATACATGGTGTTTTATCTGAGTCTTCTTTTCTCTAAAAAAAGAAAAAGATTATTTGTGTTGTTTCAGCTCATTCTGTGGCTTTTTTTCAATCACACTTCTTTTTTTTCACCTGACCACAATCAAGGCCCCATCAGTAGCTCCAGCTCAGGCTGGAAAGCAATTTCCTGCATCCCTGCAGATGTATTGTGGGACATGAATGATCTCATTAAGAGCCATGCAAAGGGCCCGGAGATGCCGGACAGGCCTTGCGGCAGATGAAAGCGACCCCTCGTGCCCTCCAGACAGGAGATGTGCTGGAGCGCCGCGGTCTTCAGTGTTTCATGTCCTGGTGATTCCCAACCTTTTGTCCTTGAAACCCACTCTCTTTATATATAAGAAAGCCCCGCCAGTAATTACATGAAGATGAAAAAAATGTATATATATAAAGCAACACATTGATCTCATTAAAGTATAATTAACCTAAAAATTTAAAATAAAGTGAATTTGAATTATTTTTGTTTAAATTATTCTCACAATTTTGTAAGATATTGGTAATATTGGTTCTTTAATAAAAAATTATTTCTGGTGCAGTTGTGCCATTATTATATTGCATTTTTAAGGGATAGTTCACTCAAAAATGTATATTCTGTCATCATTTATTCACCATTATGCCTTCCAAACTTGTATAGATTCGGTTAAAAAATAGAAATGAAGATCTTTTTAATGAATTTAATATATATGTAATCATTTGAACTCCTTGATTGATTTTACATTGCTCTTTTAGTCTTTTTTCAAATCTTCTAAATCACTTGAACTATCAACTGAGAGACAAAAACCATCCAGCCTTCAATAAAAAGAGCTTCATAATATATTTTATATATTATGTATTAATTTACAAATACAAAGGTGAAGTGAAGGTCTCACAGTTGTGGAAAAACATTCTTAAAAAATTATGATTTCAAAGCCTCACAAAGTCATGGAACAAAACATTGGGAAAAATTATGCATTGTAAATTTCTGTAGTGAGTAATATACATTTTTTATGCCCACCTTTAAAATATGTTATGAGATAGCTCTTTGTTTGCAACCGCTGTATCTATAATGTGCAGATGAGAGTCATGAGAAGGTTTTATAATGCAGCCCTTTCTAGTTCAAGATAAACTTGATTCCATGGACTCTAGTGCCCCCCAGTGGCTGTTCTCTTTCTCTCACACACACTTGTTGTTTTATGAGGACTTTCCATTGACAATGATTTTTATACTGTATAAACCATTATTCTCTCCCCATTACACTATCCCAACTCATCCCAGAAAACCTTCTGCAGGTTTACATTTTCAAAAAACAATTTAGTATGATTTATAAGCCGTTTTCCTCATGGGGACCAATTGAGGTGTTTCTGCTTTGAAGTTTTGACAGGATCAAATTTTAAATCAAGTTATAATCATCCCCTAACCTGTGTGCAAGCTTAGATGAATAATCATGTGGCTGAACAGGACATAAAACTGGGAAAGTCTAATCAAAACTGGACAAACATGTCATAATTGGCTGATGTGTATTGAATTCGTCCAAAGAAACATTACCTTAAAATCCAACATCAAATTGAAAGACTAACTCAGGGACTGTCTGCATACATATGCTTTATTGATGAATTGGAAACCAATATGCACAGACTGTACATCAGCGATGATTAGCTGCTCATGTTAGTGTCATTAGTGTGTTCTGGCTGAGGCAGGTTTGCACACACAAACCGATATGCAACTTCGGCTGCTACTGCTACAGTCGTGTTTGATATTGGGAAACCCTCACACAAAGTGGCACCAAAGAAAGACACAAGAAAACAATAAAATCAAAATTAGATTTTGGCAAAAGGCGGACTCTGCTCATCTAGACATCATGTGCAATAGAAAACAACTTCACTGAAGTCATAACACAAACATAAAGGGGATCAGCCCGGAATGGCTGCACAGCAAAAACATGTTTAATGACAATATTGCTGTTCTGTAGTTAGCGTGGGTTCTCAGACTTGGTCAACACACACTAGAGCAGCACAATTCTGGATAAATAGAGGATCACCATTTGCTTCGTTTAAAATAGAGAATTCTAAAAAGACGACTAAACTAAATAAACGTAATTACTAGAGGTTCTGAAAATGATTGCTGCTGCAGTCAAGTTAAATTTTTTTAATTTGAATTATTTGGGAGAGAAAAAAACAGCTTAAATGAATGATTCAATTAGTTGCTAACTGGATGAATCTGTATTTTTGAACTAATTCATTCAAGAGATAAACGACAAACATATTTTTAAGTTGCTTGTCGCCACCTACTGGTCCAAGTTAAGGTCCTTTCACACTGAACGCGAAACGATTGATGATAATTCATCGATAGGTGGCGCTGACCGAGAATAAATGAGGAAACATGTATGAATCTTGTAGGTTTTCCCATTTGGTTTTAACAAGCTCTGCACACCGTTTAATATCACATAATTCATCATCTGTATAACGAAATATGACACAAACATGTGAGAATAATAACTGTTCAATATTCATCATCTTCTCGCTTCCAGAAGACTTCCCTTTGGTGTTTATATAGGTTTTCAAACCTGTGCTGCGTCTCACACTTTTGTGCAGCAGCAGGGGATCCAGTAAGCTAAAATCTGATTGGACGGCTTGTTTCATGGTGGGGCAAAATAAAATTTCGCACCCAGTGTGAACTGCTCCATTGGGATCTATTGCTTCATTTCCAGGGTGTTGACACTTGATAAAATAAGGAATACACCGAACGCAGTGTGAAAGGCCCTTTACTTCCCTGTAGGCATCAGTTTTGAACTATAAATTTTATCCCAGTTCTTCTATGATAACTTGAATGTTTGTCCAACAGAAATAATGATAGTGTGGTTGAAAAGACTGTGAATCTGTTTCATACCTACAGATGACAACTGCTCTCTCTGGATCCGCAGTAGTGCCAGCGCAGTTATGAACGTTCACTGAGATTGTACTAGTCAAAGGTTTAATAGATAACAACCGAATGGTTATCATTAGATTGCTATAAGATCACAAAGGGTGTTTTTTAACGATTATTTCTGCCACTAACACACACATTCACAGCAGAGGCAAACGTTGACAAACCACTGTAATGGAAGCAAATTAATCGTCTGTATTTTGTGCTTGGCCTACGTAACAGACTGCAGAATTAAGATCAAACATCTATAGGGAAATACCTTCATTGTTCTTTCCTTCAAGAACAATTCAGCAGATCTGAAAACTTTACACACATTAACTGCATTCAAGAAAGCCAGTAGAAAAGACTACCCGGAAAAGAAAGCACACAAAACAAACACTAAAGCACAATCTCTCTTCCCCGTGATTAAATAAGACACCATGTGTAGAAGAAATCAACTGTTTGCATTTCTTGTCTTGCCGTTGGTCAAAAGACGTAATCGCTGGTCATCTTGAGCGAAGGCATGGCCTCGTTGACGTTCTGGTCGAGCCGATGATACTCCACCCCGCGTGAGCAGAAGCCGTCCCGCCAGCGGCGACTCTGAGCCAGCAGCATCAGCTACACGAGCAGAAACACACAGAGCAAATGGTCAAAGATGATGAAAATCTATCTATTCTTTTACACGGCGTTCATTACCTTATATACACTGCCTGATCTGACATATACTGTAAGTGAACTACTGAAATCTCTCTAACTTTACAAAACAATTATTTGAAGAAAGATGACATTTGATACCAGAGGGGGAAAATACAATCATAAAAAGAACATCATCCAAGTTCATTTACTTTTGGCCATAAACAAACAGTGAATGGCAATGATAGACAGACATGATAATCGGCTGGAAAAGTGTCAACACAATTATGCTCATGTAATGTTGCCCGTTAAGCACAGCGCTTTAAAAACAAGTGATTTCAATGATATGCTTTTCAAACAAAAGATTTCCCTTATCATAAATCAATTAAATTTTGCTTAAAAATAATGAGTTAAAAAAATAGAACGCTCCAAATCTTAGTCTAAATCTAGCAATATATAATATCGCACACAATAAGTGATACTACTTTAGAGAAGAAAAAGGATATCTGGACCAATTATCTAGTAATTATAATCCTTTTTTTCCCAAATAAAGACAAGGTAACTAATTGGACCGTCAACACACAGTGCAAATTACATGAATATGACAATGGGCAACTGGATGTAGTTGCAGCATAGTTTGCATTTAATTCACATGGACCAAATGTGACGTACATTATGGCAGGGTACAAACGCACACTTCAGAAGATCTCCCAGCTGGATTCAACCAGAGCCAGTGATAAACGGAGTTAAGTTAGACTCCCATAAAGTTTGTCACAGTGGGACCAAGAGTTTCAACAATGAACCCCATTAATTTCAGTACTCTCTCTCTCTGAGCTCTAGCCATTTCCACTCCCTAATATTTTTTCTTTTTTCTAATTTATTTTTATAGATTATCAAATCACTATTATAACATTTCAAATGTCTACTTTGATCACTTTTTTTGTACCGAAATTTTACATACATGGGCTACAACACAGGGAAAAATTCTCATGAAAAACCAAAACTGACTAAACTTCACAATAATTATTTTATTTACATCGTTTCTCTGCTTAGTTTGTTATAATGAGAGGATTGGCCGGTCATGTAAAATATAAACTTGCGCCAAAACCTTCAAATTGCTCATTGTAGCCAATCACGGGCATTTCTGTTGAAATGACCAATCAGAGGCGTTTAAGTTACTGGCTAGTATCAGTCTACTAGCAAAGTCTACTAGCAAACCCTCTCATTATAACAAATTAAACAGAGAAACTATGTAAATAAAAGATTTATTGTGAAGTTTAGTCAGCTTTGAATGATTGGACCAGAAAAATCTCTGATTGGATGACTAATCAGGTATCATACTAATCAGCAACTTAAACACCTCTGATTGGTCATTTTCAACAGAAATGCCTGTGATTGGCTACAATACTCAACACTGTAAAATCAGGTTGTAAATTGATTCACTTGCTGCAAACTCACATGACACTCATATAACATTAACACTGTCTCTTTACCTCTCCCTAGAACAGGGGTCTCAAACTCAAATGAGCTGGGGGCCGCAGGAGGCAGAGTTTGGGTGAGGCAGGGCCGCATCAAGTATTCCACAAAAAAAATATTTTCTCAAACGTCATTATTGACAGTTTTTTAACTTCAATGGGTTCTTCTTCTATGTACTTGGACTTACTGAAGTTCAAGGTTGAGGAAAAAGTTTTTCGAGATACTAAGTCATTATTATGATAAACTGTCATTATTTTGAGATAAGTCAATATTATGAAACTTTCTCATTTTCTCCAGATATTAAGTCATTATTATGAGAAATTCTCATTATTTTAAGATACTAAGTCATTACTATGATAATCTCTCTCATTATTTCGAGATAATAAGTCATTATTATAAGAAATTTGATCATTATTTCGAGATATTAAGTCATTATTATGAAACTTTCTAATTCTGTCCAGATACTAAGTCATTATTATGAGAAACTCTCTCATTATTATGACTTAAATAATCCTTTTTTTTCTCAACTGTGGCGGAAACGGGCATCCATACTTTCCTGATGACATCGTACGACATCGTAATATTTTATATGGTAGAAAACGGCTTTATGACGGCTTTGACAAATGTGATGTAACATGGGCAGCTCCACAGTTGTTTCTCTGTCTGCATCAAGCCCGGCCGATGCCCCGCCCCCGGGAGTCATTTACTACACTGTGATTGGCCCCCGGGAGTCATATACTCCACTGTGATTGGTTGGTTTGTACAGCTCCAGCTCGCACGAAAAAGGAATCTTCCTCACACAAAGCGGTAAAGCGCTATTCATTCATCACTCGCGGGCCGCACTTATATTAAACTTTAAAATGGTCCCGCAGGCCACAAAATATCGTTTCGCGGGCCGCATGTTTGAGACCCCTGCCCTAGAATAAAACGCTACTGTAAAGCGTGCTGCAAATACAGTGTAACTGCTGTATATCCGGCCTAAACAGATTCATATTCAGATTTACCACGTGAAACACATGAGTGCGAGATCCAAGCATGTCATACGGCTCTGGATAGACCAAGTCTGCAAAGTTTATAGGATATTCAAAAACGTGTTTAAATTATATAAATGCGTATTTCCAAATTGATGACAGTACTTGTCAGTATCAGTGCCATTAAAAAGCAATACTTTTTCAAATACCGTTTACTTTCTTTGTTTAATGCCACTGACACATTGTTGCAGAGAACTAAAAAAGCCTTGGCAATGAATCAGCCGGCCACTGCACGTAAAGATCAATAATCGTGACAGGCCGATGTGTTTTGACGTCATTCCAAAGAGAAGTTTGTTTTCTTTGCGATGCCACATTCTATCAAACAAGTTGATACTGTCCATACCTTTCTCTTGTTGTGGTAGGTGATGTACACGATGGCAACTAGAAAGGCGATGACAACCAGATGAAAGAAGAAGTGGGAATCTTCATCCTGGGTTGTATAGATGACTGTGTCCTTGATGTGAACATCTATTTTTTCACGAGGAGTTTCGTAATCATCCTCACCACCCGCGTCCTGTTCTGGTTCTGAAGACGTGCGGTCACTCGTGTAATCGAGGGTGCTCACCGTTCTGTCACCCACAGGAGTGGAGGCGGTCGACGGCTTTTTTGTGGTGGGCTCTGGCGGGCCATGGCTGGCAGATGTGGGCTTGTCTTCTGTGGTTTTTTGCTGGACACCAGGAGCTGTAGGAGGAGTGATGGGAGCTTTGGAGCTGTTGCTAGTAGTGTCAATAGCGGGAACTGCTGTCGCATTCGAAACCTGGCCTGATTCACTCCGATTACTGTGATTCTGGGCGCTCGTGTTCTTAAGAGGTCCTACTGTGATGGACTGTATTTTGGTTGTATTGGCTGCAGTTTCATGTGCATCAACAGCTGTGGACAGAAAACAAGCCACATTAAGAGCATCTGTCGGCTGTAGAGGACAAGTGTTTTCGCTGAATGAATATAACTCACAGTTTTAAGTCTTCAAGAGACATAATCTGATGTTTATCAAACCTGTAAACTAAAGGTGTAGTATTTGTGTTTCACTTTTGGCCAAATACATGAGATATTCTGGTGGGATATACATGTCACAATTATTGAAACACATAGATGCTTGGGAATAGACACTGATCGTTAATTTTAAGCATTTTCCCATAATTAAGTATCAGTTTTGTAATACTGTATTCACTGATAAATGGCGTTTTGAGAATTGTAGGCAAGATCCCCATTACAAGCATTCAAGGGTCAACAATGATGTTCAAAGGTCAAACAGCTGGTCTCTCTTATTTAACATTACAGTCATCAATGCACACATAAGATGTGTTACATTTTGGCACGCATTTTAAAGTTGCCGTTACAAAATAGAGAGAAACTCACTGAGTCCATTAAGTCCCGTCTCAATAACAGCCGTAACTTTACATTAATTAAATAAAACAGGCATAAATAAGTGCGTGTTGGAAATAAAAGCACTAAATTCTCTCTCTGTTGTCGAAGATGATCAGCAATGGCAACCAGATGCAGATTTTAACATGATCTACTCGCTTAATTATATTATAATTAATATTAATTCTGATATCATGCCACAAGACACAATTGGTAGTTGCAAACACAACAAAGATGTATTCGTTGCCGTTTATTTTTCTGTTTCCATTCCCTTCACTCTTTAGTCTATCAAACACATAAACCTTTCAAAACTGTAGTTTAAAACAAAAAAATTCATATATTTTTAGAGAGCTGATAGACTCCCCTGTCATTTATTTGTGGTTACATTAAAAATAAATTCATTCATCCTGTTGTTAATATTATTTTTGTTACTGTAAATAAAAAGAAGCTACTGGAATTATTAAAATGCACTAAAGGAAGAATGTTTTTTAATTTGTGAGAACTATTTTTACATGCTATATCCGTTACCTTTTTGTTTACCTGACCCAATATTTAGTGATAGTGCACTATATTATCTTTACTTGAGACTCTCTGTCTTTACGCAGAAGTGTGTGTATGCAAGAAGGGAGTGAAATGGCAGAAATAACAGTATTATATTATTGTTAAAAACAATTACAAATAAACCAGTAAATAAACATCAGTTCTGTATTTTGGTTATCGGACACTTGAACAAATAACTGTTATTGATATTGGTTATAAATTATTATCAGTCAAACTCTATGTGGGCATGCCTACTTTTACCAATGTTTACACAAAATGTTTAGTAAATCAAGAAAATAAATATTATATATTCATATACAGTATGTCATAACATCACCGATGTATGTTTTAAAAATAAATGTAATAAAAGTTTGGTCTCTTCTTTGTAAAGGCCAAAAAAGTCTCAATCCCAGAGATATTCTTACACACACACACACACACACACACACACACACACACACACACACACACACACACACACACACACACACACACACCTAGCTTGCGTTGCCGAAACTGACAACGTCACAAAGAGCCGTCACTTCCGGTATCAGAACTAGATTTAAGACTTTTAAGACTTTTCTAGATTTGATTTCTGTGGCTTATGTTCTGTTTATTGATACCGAGGCAAAAAAAAAATTGATGAGAAATTTAGGAGCTCGGAGGAATCCAATTACGGGTTAACTTTCACACGAAACCACGATTTATGTGGTAAATAAACTACAGCACTGGTCACGGGGTTTGAGGGGAAAGGCTCCACTAACCTGTTGATCTTACTGGACTGCAGCTCATAGAAAAGATCTGCAGTGACACTAAAACTGCGATCATTGCCATCGCTGAGTACCCGCATCGACGCTTCCGCAACGGCGCCATCTTCTGTGCTGGTCATCGGCGCGCATGCGGATGTCCCTCCTCTTCTTCGGGTGTTTTATGGTGGTCAGATAACCAGCTAAAAGGTCCGTTTACCTCCACCGAATGGACAGGAGTGTGAAGCGCTGACAGAGAGTAAAGTATAAATAAATAAACAAAATTATATTCTTTTAAACAATCCTGCTACCCTTAGGTACATCAATAGAGCACCCTTATCTCTTTATTGATAAAGTATTAATTATTTTTCCTTTTATAAAAAATAACCCTTTTTCCTTGGCTTTTATCACTTGAAGGTGACATTTTGTGACTTTTTATTTCTATTTTATGTATTAGTATTTTATTTTTTCCTTTCTGTACAGCACTTTGGTCTACTTCGGTAGTTTTAAAGTGCTTTATAAATAAAGTTTGTTGTTTTTGTTGTTGTTAATTCCCACCATGTAGCTTAAAGATTCGTTCACTGGATTCTCTGTCATAAATCAACACATGCTCAACTGTTTCAGACAAGCCACTCAAAAGCAACTACAATTCCCAGACTCTCTTTTCCCTGTGAGAAACAGTGAGTAATTAAGGGATATTCGAAGTCTTGATATTACGGAATTATTAATATTATTATTATTATTATACAGTTGTCTCCCTTTAGTTTCCACATCCCATTTCTCTTGCCACGTCATGTCAACACCTATTCTGTATATTCGGTACAGGTTTTGTTATATTTCATACAAGATATCCAGCCTGGATGTTGATTTTCCAGTTTAAACTCATTCAATCACTAAATGTACTTCTTCCACCCATTGAAGTGCCATTAAGATTCCAACCATTTCTGCTGAATATACCAAAGCATTTCCAGTAACTCTCTTTTCAACAAAAATGGAGAAAGAGTCTTTGATCCATCAGTGAATATGGCGTTCCTGTAGCTCAACCAGGGCATTGGTGTTTACAATGCCAAGGTTGTGGATTCGATTTCAAGGGAAAGCAAGAACGGATTAGAATGTCAATGTGTATCTTTAATGCAATGTCAGTTGCTTTGAATAAAAGTATCTGCCAAATGCATAAATGTAAATATCCGAATACTATTGTAATATATTCCTGAATTGACAATATATTCCTGAACATGACAATAAACACTTTGAATCTTGAATTAGATGCTGCTTCACAACTATATCCTTTGATATATATATTTAAAAAAAAAAAAATCTTAGATTTTCTCCTTTGTTTGTGTCTTGTTTTGCAATATTAGATCTACGTCTGGTCTAGGGAAGCCAAGGAGGTATCGATGCTACTACCATTGTTGGACAAACAGTTTTGTCATTTACTTCTATATTCTGGGCTTTTTTTCTACATTCCAACCAAAACAATTTATTCCTTCTTTTCCCTGTTTCCAGCATTTTTTACTCTGTGTCAGTAGAGGCATTGCAACTTGTTTTCATTAAACAATAGTGAAATATAAAGTCATACAAAAAAAACTTGAATCTATAAAACAGTACAATCATAATATAAAATGCATGTATCTGTAGCGTCTGGACGGTGTCTCAAATTGATTGATCAAAAACAAACATTTGATTGTGACTTTTGATTTAACAGAATGAGACTTGGAAACTCAGGGCCCGTCCACACGGGAACGCGAATCACTGTAACCGCATACATTTCGTATCGGATTGACGTTGCGTCCACACGGATCCGGCGTTCTGGGTGGCTGAATCCGCTCTCTTTGGAGAACGGGTTCTAAAGTGGAAAGATCTGAGAATGACACCCTTGCGTTCTCGTGTGGACGGCCAATCCGTATTTTTTGTGAGAACGATGATGTCATCACATCACGTGTCGGCTACGTCACACGTAACAGCAATAACAGTAATGGCGGACTACATGATTGTGCTCGTGCTGTAGGACGGCTAAAAGTACATAAAGGTGCCTTTTACGGATCTGGTTTTGTGTTTCCATCGTGATCATGGCATGCCACAGTGTTTGGGAGCGGTCGACGGCACACGCATAGAAATCAAGCAGCTGTCTGCCAACTCAATGGACTACATCAGTGGTCCCCAACCTTTTTTGTGCCACGGACCGGTAAACGCGTGAAATTTTTGCCGCGGACCGGTGGCGGCTCCAGTTTGTTGAGCATGTCCGCGCGAGATTAAACACACTTCCTCGTTGCTAAAGCAGCAGCGTCACAGCCGCTTGTAGCAGCTCACGGACCGGTCCGCGAATTCGATCCGCAGCCCGGTACCATTTCATCCACGGACCGGGGGTTGGGGACCACTGGACTACATCAACAGGAAAGGCAAACATTCTACCAATGTACAGGCGGTCTGTGATTATAAGTACAGATTTATGAATGTTGTGATAAAGTGGCCCGGGAGTGTACACGATACACGGGTTTTTGCTAATTCAAAGCTAAACCTGTACTTGATTGGCCAGATCCCTCCTCTGAAAAAACAGATTGTGGACATAAGAGTGCTTTTGCTTTTGGTCGTCTCAAAGCCAGATATGCTGCACTGAAAAGGCTTCACAGACTGTAATGAGGGAGAGGGAAAGAGAGTGAGGAGAGTACTCACAAAGTACCTTGACCCTTAAAAATGCTGGCCATCAAGTTTTGTTCTGTTTTTCTTTTTTTACAGTATTTACCTTTTTGAAAATGTACTAATGTTTATTTTGAAAGTGTTGTATTGAATATGTCAAGTGAAAATAAATGAGAGCAAAAATTCAAGAACTGGTTTTTATTGGAAAATAGAACAATTAAAAATAACCTGAAAAAACAGGTATAAAGTGCAGCAGTGCACACAACATATAGTGCAGGGCAAACAATATAAAATCAAGAATTACAATGCAACAGGGCAATCGCTCCGTGTCATCTTGCAGGAGTGCATGTCTGTAAATATTAAGCGCATTCAGCGCGCAAGGATGTGCGCATGCTCAAAGTCTTCTTCTCCGTGTATAGTGTATATCTGTGGCAGAATTACAGCGCCACATACTGGTCTGGCATATATACTACACCGTTCTCAGTCGGTTTCAGTGTTCTCGTGTGGACGATGAGATTTCTTGCGCCGATGGCGTGTTTACGGCATTTTTTTTTAGAACGAAGGGAGAAAAAGAGCGGTTAGGGAATGCACCGTTCTCGTGTGGACGTGGCCTCAGAATGCAGCTCTGTCTGCAGGGACAGTCGTTTTACAGCCCTGGGGGCAATAAAACTCTTTGTCCTCCTCCAGGCCTCCCTTCACCCCCCACATACCTACATACATTCCACAGGATGGCACATCTGAAAACACACACACACACACACACACGGAATACACAAAATGCCTACATACACTATGTAAACTCGTTTAACACTGATGTATTCGTATGCATGTATGCATGCCCTCCATGTGTAGTCTTTTTAGTTATTTTAGGTAGTTCATTTAGATGTTTAAATGTGTATAATCGTTTAAACGAAACCAATTTATGTCTTTCTTGGTATCATTTGAATTCGTTCAGCCTTCACTTTCCGAATCTGTATTTTGTTTAATGCTGAAATGCATTGTATAATTTCTAACAGTGTTGCATCAAAACTCAAAGAAATTCCCTTCAAGCCATAAACTATGCAGATTAGGTTGAACAGAGACAAAAGGAAATTTTCCCAGCATCCACCTCCAAGCCAGCGACTGGCTCCACAGCCAAGGTGTGGGAGTGTCCTAATGTTTCTATAAGACCCCTGAGATTCAAACATCTCTCTCTCTTGATTTCTCTTGATCTCTCTTGAACTTCCTCTCTTGAACTCTCTTCAACCCCTGGGAGCCCTGCGAGCAAGCCTCCAGCGACCACACCTTCAGACAAACAGCCATTTTGATTTTCCCGCGTTTCAAACAAAGGACTCGAGGAACAAACCAGCATCCAACCAAAGCAACTCTCTCAACGCAAGACTGGGTAGCCTAACATCCACACACACGAGAAACCCAATGCAAGCATCGTTTACGAAATCTAAATGCGTTTAAAGCTATATGCCCCTTTTTAAAGGTGAATTTCCATGCTGGTTTTCTCAAAGGTTTAATTGTCTGCAGGAATGTCGCTCTCTCTCTTTCTCTCTCTCTGTCTCTCAAGCATCTTTCTCTCACTCTCCGTTAAGTCTGTCTATGTTATGTTTAATGTTTGTTTTCGTAGTTTGTTTAATAAAACACTATATATATATATATATATATATATATATATATATATATATATAATCACACATGATTGATTCTGTAATATTCTTGAGTAAGTCACTTCTACGTTTGCATCTTGCTACAATGCTAAGTACTTTGGTACACTAATGAAAGATTCTTCTTTATGACGATGAAGAAGATCTTTGTTAAAGTTCATAAAGATTGTGCGGCTCGTATGAGCGCACACATGGCCGCTGCTTTGAACTCATTGCTAGAATTAATCAATTCTATAAGCCGAATCAAGCTATTTGTATTCATAATTAATTGTAATTCGTTATGATACTTATCAATATACACAATTCCCTTTAAGCTGGATCTATGTGCATATTTGGTCATAACACATGATCAAACTGTGTACATAGATCCCGCTACCCCGATTGCCTTTGAGCTGATTTCGCTACATATAATGGTGGAGAATCAGCGGGCGTCGTTTAAACAATTATCTTGAGCTGATTCGCTACATATCCCTTTCAACAGCCGAGTTTTCTTAATGGCTTTACGACAGGGTATTTTAAATACCGTTTAAATCAGTGGAGAACAGTCTACACACTTTGATTTATGTATGTGATATTTCGCAGAATAAAATAGGAGTTTTAATTATATTGTGCATTTCCAATAAACCAGTGTCACAAAACATAAACAAAACATTATATCAGTTTTAGTGACATATTTATAAAACAACTCAAAAGGAAACTTTGGACTGAAAATGTTTGGTATAACACCTGAAAAATGAATGCAAGACTGTTTCTGATACCTCTTTACAAAAACAGCATAGCCTTCTTCAAACTTACCAATAAAATCATTGCATGGACAATTTAGGTTTACTATTTTAAAGTGAGTTAGGAATTACAGTAGTTATTTATACCTGACCACAGATTCTGAACAAAAAGGAATGTTAATTCTGTTTCCACTTCACCTCTGCCTTAGGTGAAACACTTTTTTCTTTGGTTAAGATTTTTCTAATATAAAGGTTAAATCTTTAATCCCTGATGGAAATGCTCCGAACACTGAAATCTGGAAGAGAACCAATTACAGGATCATACATCTCTTCATTTTTAATAAGGTGAAGTAGTTTCTTGGAAATAGAACGAATGAGTTTTAAAATATTCTTTTGAAGATACATTTATGTACCAAGAATTAACAAATTCAGTGTAATTATACAGGCTACCTGAATGATTTATTAAGTTTGCAACAAAAATTAGACCTCTGAATAGAAAAATGTTCTCTAAAAGGCAGTGCTTGATCCAGTTGAATATATTATGATAATCCTCCTTCAGATCCACTTCTAATTATTGTTTTCCTTTTAACATACCCGCCTCTCCAGATAAAAAAAATAATTAAATCATATAAAGAGATAAATGTCTATAAAGAGACAATGCAGGATAAACACCTCTGAAATCAGAACACGACCTTGAATACATACAGTTTGTGTGTGTGTGACTGTGTATGAGTGAGTCTGTGTGCATGTTTCTGCATGTGTATGCATCTGTGTGTGTCTGTTTGAATGTTTGTCTGTGTGTGTGTGTGTGTACATGTGTCCGTTTGTCAGTGCGTGTGTGTCTATTTGTATGTGTGTGTGTGTGTCTATTTATGTGTGCGCGTGTGCATGTGTGTGTGTGCATTGGTTTGTACGTGAGTGTGTCTGTTTGTTTGTGTGTGTGGGTTGTAACTATTTTAAAACAACTAGTTTATTGTTTTTTGTTTTCATATTTGAAACTTTCGAATCACATTGTGAGATCAGCAACAAAAGATAATGAGTTTTTCTTGAGATGAGAATGCAAAACTTTGCCAAGATAATTAAAAGATAAATAAAGTAAGGTTCTTTTTTTTCTTTTCTTTTTTTTGTGGTGAGGTTTAATCCATTTTGATTTACATGGAGGACTGGATCCAAAATTTACTTTATTAAAATGTTTATCAGAAAAGATAAATATGAGGATTTTATTAAAATTATGCTACTGTTGATAGCCCTAATTATTTTATTATGTCCTTTTCCTGTCACACTTTAGTTTAGGGTCCAATTCTCACCACTAACTATGACTTTTGCCGATTATTAATAGTTAGTAAGGCAGTTAAGTTTAGATGAAGGGATTTAAAATATAATCATGCAGAAAATGGAATTAATATGCGCTTTATATGTGCTCATAAACAGCCAATATACATGAAAATAATCAACTAGTTATGAGTGAGAATTGGGCGCTAAACTAAAAAGACTGCTACATCCTTTTCATAATTAAAAAAAAAAATCAATTTGGGGTAAGCATATAATTGCTCAAGTTTAGTTTGAGTAAGTTGCAATTAATTTGTTATGCTGAACCCAGTTATCAATGTATAATGATTTGTTATGAGTGGAAATATCATTGTTCCACATATAAAATATCTACTGGGATAAAAATTAAGTTTGCTTAAAAAGTGAACAGTTCCGTGATTCATACTTATGGTGAATATCCAAAGCAACAGGAGGTTTTTGTGTAACATAAGGACAATGTAACAACAACAAAAAAGTCACCCTCCTAGTGTTTCAAACAACTAATATCCTAACCATTCAGAGATTCAGAAGAGTTAGATGTGCAAACCAGTGGAAGCTCGATCTGACACAATGTGGCAATTTCCGCAACAGTCTGGAAACATGGAAGCCACACTGTAATTGCAAGTTCCTCTTCCCTCCTAGTTGCCCCAGCGTGCCATGATTGGCTAGGGGGAGAGTCATCGTACTCAATTCAATCAAGATATCAGCATTTAATTCTTCCCCTAATCTGATGAAACATGTTAAGGCAAATTCTATTTACTAGATGCTCTCTTTACCGACAGGTCCTGAAATTTGGTCATATTTGTCAACCAAATGTTTAATATCGCAATTGTTAACATCTATTTGCATTACGTGAGAAACGTGAGACGTGAAACAGCAAACTGATATGTTCATGCAGCTGACAGAAACATATCAACAAATAATAAATGCATTCAATTCAGTTTGCTTTTATCATCATTGTAATGCATATTTTATTTTGATTAAATAATTATCAAGTGATCTAAAAATAAGAATTAGTTTAATTAGAACTAAATATGTGTGTCTCATTTCAAAGCTGTGGTGTGTAGATATAAGTTGCCCATCATGTGTAAGCATAACTGTTTGGATTTAAATGAAATGTTAAAATTTTATAATAAGAGTCCAATTGTAACATTAACTAGGGTTAATAAAATTTGTTCATTGTTAATTTACAAATACATATTTTTTCCGTTTTAAAGTTAGTTCTCTTAACACAAACTAAAATGAATAGTGATCAAGGTAACAGCTAAATTTTATTAAAAAAGTGCAGTACATTTTCATGGTTCTGTGCTGTTTTTCAATTTTTGTGATAAAGTTCAGTACTGTTTTATGTGTAATGTTTAGTACTGTTTTATGTGTAATGTTTGTTTTCATCCAGTATCCATTAAAACTATCAGTTTTACAAATACAACTGGTTATTAACTATTACTAACAATGTATGCACACATATACATATATACACACACACACACATTATAAAATGTATATCTTTTTGCATTTAATAATAATATTATTAATAAACTAGATAGAGGAAGTTTATGATATAAACTTCAGTTGGCTTGAGAAAGCCTAGCCTGAAAGTTAAATTTATTTGTAAAAGCTTAAAAAGTTTTGAAAGTTTACAGATGGATAGATGGAAAGAATTAGATCTTGAGCATATATACTCTTGTTAGTTATTGCCTTGCGTTGTTTCTAGGCAGTTACTAAGGTGTCGTTATGTTCTTTGATCATAATTTAATCTTTAATCAATTGATGATCAATTTTGCTAGCAAGATTTAATGTTAATTATCTTGTTGCTAGCAAGATTTAGTATGAATTCTGAAGTCATTAGCAACATTTAACATAAATAAGCATGTTGCTGGCAAGAATTTGCTGAATTAGCATATTGTTAGCAAGATTTATCGTTAATTAGCTTAAAAAGTTTTGAGAGTTTAAACTTAAAAATAAGTTATAATTATGCTTTTTGATCCCCAAAGTGTTGGAAAATTGTAATTAGTTTAAAAAAATGTTTACGGTTTAATTACATCCTTGGCTTTTAACGGTCAGTTTTCACTAATGCGAAAAATACTTTGTTTAATTTCTATTTTAAAGCTGTAATTAAGCATTATTAGTATAGGCTAATCACTTTCAAAAGAGACTGCAGTTACACTGCATGTATATGTAGCCTTTTATATATACTAAATAGATGTGTATGTGTATATATATATATATATATATATATATATAATATGTATAGAGGTGTGTGTGTGTGTGTATATATATATATATATATATATATATATATATATATATATATATATATGATACTGTGAATAATACTTTGTTTTATTTCTATTTTAAAGCTGTAATTAAGCATTATTAATATAGGCTAATCACTTTCAAAAGAGACTGCAGTTACACCACAGTTACACTATATGTAGCCTTTTATATATACTAAATAGATGTGTGTGTATGTGTGTATATATATATATATATATATATATATATATATATATATAAATAAATGGTACTGTGATACTGTGAATAATACTTTGTTTTATTTCTATTTTAAAGATGTAATTAAGCATTATTTATGTAGGGAGGACGCGCGTATATGGAGCCTCTAATACATACTTTTTAGATGTATATGTAAATCCTTCCTTCATGGGAAACAAACTTAAATATTAGTATTTTTTAAATAATTCCTGCTAAAGTACAATGAGGAGAGTAATGCAGTTTTTTCTAATCTCAAGCAGTTTTCAGATTGACTCGATCTGCCATGTCAGACTTCAGTTCAACACGGCAATTATAGCAGATAAAGGAATCAACGCAATGTAATATTTGTATAAAGCCTTCCTCCATGGGAAACAAAATAACTTAAATATTAGTATTTTTTAAATAATTCCTGCTCATGTGATGCAGCAGAGTAATGCAGTTTTTATTAATCTCAAGCAGTTTACAGTTTGAATCGATCTGCCATCGTTTTTGCATCCTTTTAAATACCTTATTTCATTTATTGTTTAAGTGTTCACAAAACATCGATCTATCAGCGAATCTGCTCAGGAAGCGCGTTTGAACTCGAGAACAGGAGTCAGACTTTAGTTAAAAGCAGATAAAAGAATTAACACAATGTAACTATATACTCAAGAATTAGTTATAAATAACTTTGACTGTTAGACGCTGCATTTGAAGAGAGTCAGCGCGCGCGCTGCTCAGGGAAGCCTTTTTACATGTGTCTTCCCCATGAACACACGAGCGAGAGTCAGAATTCGGCAATAAAGTACATAAATGAGCGCTATAAATAAACGTAGGTGCTTAGACGGTTATGCTTTGGCGCGAGTCCAGGAGGACGCGCGTTTAAACTTCACTTACCTTCCCCATAGTAATATACTCCGTTGCCGAGTAAAGACGAATGAGAGTCAGAATTTGGCCATATAAGTGCATAAATCTTCAAGGAAACACGCTGCAGCGGTTACTTGATAATCGGAAACAATTTCCGTTTGATCATAAACTCTCTCACATAAATCTATTTTAGGAGATTATGATCTCTCTCTCCAGCAGTAATGGCGTCTTTGAAAAGCTTTGAGGCTTTGAATTGCAGCGCTCTGATTCGTTCAAACTTCAGTGTTCTCACTGACAGGGGTGTAATTTTGTGATATTATGAATGTAAAATAGAGAGATTTAACTTACTAATTAAAGTAAAAAATCGATTGTAGACCTGCAAGTTTTTTTTCAGGATTTAAAAAAATAAAATGCATGCCCATTGGAATGGACATGTTCACACATACTGTATTGAAATGTATTATATATCAGGTGTAATGTTGTGATGTTACCAACAGATGGAGTGGACGCTCTATCTAAAATTTAGTTTTCACTTCATTAGTGAAAGTCTATGGAGATTTTATGACTTTAATCTTCAGTTTTATCAAAAATCATAAGTCTGATCAGTCTGAAAAGGGATAGCAACTCAAGTCAGAACAGGTCTGAAGTCTGAGCAGAGTTTAGTGGTTGTAGCTTTAAAGCTCTAGGAGGAGATGCATTGAGAATTTTAGGTAAGAATAATAATAATAATAATAATAATAATAAGTTTAGATACAATATCACTAAGTTGGCTTTCTCAAGCCAACTTAATAATAATAATAATAATAATAATAAGTTTAGATACAATATCACTAAGTTGGCTTTCTCAAGCCAACTTAATAATAATAATAATAATAAGTTTAGATACAATATCACTAAGTTGGCTTTCTCAAGCCAACTTAATAATAACTAGATAGAGGAAGTTTATGATATAAACTTCAGTTGGCTTGAGAAAGCCTAGCCTGAAAGTTTAAATTAGTTGTAAAAGCTTCAAGCTTGAAAAGTTTTGAGAGTTTGTCGCTAACAAGATTTATTTGGAGATTACTGATGATTCAGTTGGTCAGTGAGTGGCGCTGTTTCCCACACACAGAAGTAAGCAGCATTTTCTACAGTTATATTTGCAATCTTTGATATTTTTGCCAGTATTTCATAGTTAGTATGTAAAATAGAGAGATTTAACCTACTAATTAAAGTTAAAAAAGTCTTTTTTCAGGATTAAAAAAAAATGCATATCCATTGCAATGGACATTGGGTTCCAATGACTGCTACTCAATGCACATGCTGATTGAAATTTATTATATATCCTCTTGAGTCCCACAAGTTTGCCTGATGTGCATTTTGTAATTTTTCTTGCTATTTGAGATATGTAGGACCTAATAAATACAATACCCCCCCAAAAATGTGTACAGGTATTGTACAGATGTCTTCATGTGGTATCATAATGCTATTTGCTGTTATGGCCAGTAGGGTAATAATTAGTCAAAATTCAAATCTCATTCTAAAATATGTCAAATTTTAAGAAGAAAATTTGAGAAAATGTCATATGCAGAATATACAATTATTTATTTAATGTGATTAGTGCAAAGTGCACTACTGCTCTGTGCCACTGGGGAATACCTTGAAAGATACACACAGGAAATGTGTGTGTGTAAAGTGACTGCACTGACTCTAATGCATTTTCTATTAGAGGTTTATTTTATTAAATGTGCAATTTGTAAAATAAAAACCTCAAAATTAAAGTTGAAATGTTATATTGTTCAAGTTCTTGACCTTGGGATTTTTTTATGTTTAATTTTTTTTTATATTGGTTTATATTAGTTTGATATTCACAGCTGTTAAGACCAAATGTCCACTGCAATTGACAACAAAAAATGCTATGAAGGAGTTATGATTTTTTTTCTTACTCATTAATAGATGCCTAATTTAATGGGATATTTTTATTATTATTATTTTTTTTTTTTCAGAAACCTGGAACCTAATTCTGGTCTGAAGGAGATATATGTCTATATAAAGTGTTTCTTCCTGTGAAATAAAATAACTTAAATATTAGTATTTTTTAAATCATTCCTGCCAAGTACAATGGGGAAAGTAATGCAGTTTTTTCTAATCTCAAGCAGTTTTCAGATTGAATTGATCTGCCATGTCAGACTTCAGTTCAACACGGCAATTATAGCAGATAAAGGAATCAACGCAATGTAATATTTGTATAAAGCCTTCCTCCATGGGAAACAAAATAACTTAAATATTAGTATTTTAAAAATAATTCCTGCTCAAGTAATGCAGCAGAGTAATGCAGTTTTTTTTTTAATCTCAAGCAGTTTACAGTTTGAATCGATCTGCCATGTTTTTTACATCCTTTAAAATTTTTATTTCATTTACTGTTTAAGTGTTCACAAAACATCGATCTATCAGCGAATCTGCTCAGGAAGCGCGTTTGAACTCGAGAACAGGAGTCAGACTTTAGTTAAAAGCAGATAAAAGAATTAACACAATGTAACTATATACTCAAGAATTAGTTATAAATAACTTTGACTGTTAGACGCTGCATTTGAAGAGAGTCAGCGCGCGCGCTGCTCAGGGAAGCCTTTCCAATGTATATTGACTCACGAGCGAGAGTCAGAATTCGGCAATAAAGTACATAAATGAGCGCTATAAATAAACTTAGGCGATTAGACGGTTATGCGTTGCCGCGAGTCCAGGAGGACGCGCGTTTAAACTTCACTTACCTTTCCTATAGTATCATAGTGCTCAACAGCGAAAATCCGTCGCCATGTAAAGACGAATGAGAGTCAGAATTTGGCCATATAAGTACATAAATCTTCAAGCAAACACGCTGCAGCGGTTACTTGATAATCGGAAACAATTTCCGTTTGATCATAAACTCTCTCACATAAATCTATTTTAGGAGATTATGATCTCTCTCTCCAGCAGTAATGGCGTCTTTGAAAAGCTTTGAGGCTTTGAATTGCAGCGCTCTGATTCGTTCAAACTTCAGTGTTCTCACTGACAGGGGTGTAATTTTGTGATATTATGTATGTAAAATAGAGAGATTTAACTTACTAATTAAAGTAAAAAATCGATTGTAGACCTGCAAGTTTTTTTTCAGGATTTAAAAAAAAAAAAAGCATGCCCATTGGAATGGACATGTTCACACATACTGTATTGAAATGTATTATATATCAGGTGTAATGTTGTGATATAACCAACAGATGGAGTGGACGCTCTATCTAAAATTCAGTTTTCACTTCATTAGTGAAAGTCTATGGAGATTTTATGACTTTAATCTTCAGTTTTATCAAAAATCATAAGTCTGATCAGTCTGAAAAGGGATAGCAACTCAAGTCAGAACAGGTCTGAAGTCTGAGTAGAGTTTAGTGGTTGTAGCTTTAAAGCTCTAGGAGGAGATGCTTTTAGAATTTTAGGTAAGAATAATAATAATAATAATAATAATAAGTTTAGATACAATATCACTAAGTTGGCTTTCTCAAGCCAACTTAATAATAAGTTTAGATACAATATCACTAAGTTGGCTTTCTCAAGCCAACTTAATAAGTTTAGATACAATATCACTAAGTTGGCTTTCTCAAGCCAACTTAATAAAAAGATTTGTAGTAAGAAACCAAACTGCGCAATCCATTAGTGTGATCCAGGTCAAACGTTTTATTCAACTTAAAGTAACCATACTGCTAAATCCACAGTATTCTAATCCTACATAAAAAAAAAAAAAAAAATGGAAGACTACATCCACATATTCAGATCTTTCATGCTCTTCCCCAACACATCTCAAGGTTGTTCCCAATCTCTTCTGGTTCAGGGACAGCTGAAAGATTTTTTGTCATAAAAGGTACAGGCTCTATGCAGCAATAAAACAATAGTGGGCAAGATACACGTGTGGTTTCAATCGCACAGACGAGACAAACACGAAACGCACCCGAAGGTTTGGTGTCTACAACTAAAGAAGTGAAGGGCTCCTACAGCAGCCCATGAGTGTATTCTCCTATACGGGTCCCTTCTTTTGAGGTTTGTTGGGGTGAAAACCGTGGATTAGGAATGTTGTCACCTAGTGTTAAAGTCTTATGATGTAAACAAGGGCTCTTCTCTTCAAATTAAACATTGGTAAAATATTCTGTAATGATCAACACTTAAATAAATAATGTACTGAAAATACATTTTAAAGACATTTTCATTCTGTGTGACCTATAGCAGTATCATTCGTAAATATACATCTGTTGTACTTTTTGAAGAAGTGAGCCACTACTAATGCATAATTTGCCCAAGTGTATTTCCTTGGCCAGGGATTCTAAGAGAAACAAGGTTTGTGAGGGTAGGTACTCAAAAAAACAAAACAAAAAAAAGTCAAGTCAGAATTACTGCAATCCTCTGCTTCCTATGCCTCAAACTCCAGACCCAAGCCCAGTTTGTGCCCACCGGCATTAATGTTCTTCCCATCCAGAAGAGCAGAAAGGGTCAGCTTAATACCTGAGCCAAGAGACGATGAAAGTTAAACAGGAAACATTCACATCCACGAAACCTTTTTGAAATGAGCACTAAGGCTGCTAAAACTTCACAAGCCAAAGCTTTTTAAATAGTTTAAACCAGGTGTGTACAGCTCCAGGCTACATGCACATTAATCCAACAGCTGTAACTAAAAGTGGTCACCCTCTGAAAGCAAGCAGGGTTGAGCCTGGTCAGGATGTGGATGGGAGACTGCTGGGAAAACTAAGCTGCTGTTGTTAGTGAGGCCAGCAGGAGGGGGACGGGGGGCTAGATAGGGTCCTCTATCGCTCTAGTATATGTTTTGGAGATAGGGTCCCCTTCTAGTATAGAACATTTTCCAGGGACCCCTTAAAAATTTTAACAGTGATTAAACACAACGTTAGTGTGGATTAGAGAGATGAAAATTGTTTAAAAAAAGTTTTATTGGTGCAAACGGATCGCATTGTAAATGTGCTTTTATTAATAGGCAGCAGCTCAGTTTTATTATTTACTGTATTTTCCAGAAAATAAATAACATCAGTGTGAAGTCGCATCTAATTAGTAGATTCAGGAATACTGAATAAATAAAAATACTGGTAAATAAAAAGAAACGTTAGCAAACTCTAAACATGTATTTTACTTTTCCTCGCTCTTAATCCTTTAAATGTAATTAATGCCTACTCAGACCAGAAATAAAACATAAAAAAAAAAATATATATATATATATATATATATATATATATATATATATATATATATATATATATATATATATATATATATATATATATATATATATATAGTAAAAATAAATTATACATTCATTACAAACAACATTTATTTTAAAGCCAAGCCTATGACAAATTTATTTAAAGTGAAACTGGAACTGCCCCTCGGTTAGAGTCGTGTATTGTAAACAATCATGTAATTCCTCCCTCTTAACTGATATGCACTCCAAAGAAGAGTGTGTTTGGCCACTGCCAAACACACATCCCTAAATATTCCCAGCAGTCCTCAAACCTTGATTAGCTGGTTCAGCTGGGTTAGTTTAGGATCAGAGTTCATCTAGGAGCAGGATTGAACACACCTGGTTTAAACGGTTGCATATGGTTTAATAAACAGGTTTATGAAACTTCCTGCAGATAATTTACATATGTTTACACTTACCAGGCTTCAAGGTTTGAGTATATCCCAGGCCGACAAGGCTAGAATTATTCACTTTGGCCTGTAAGACAGACAAAAAGTGTGCAAGTAGAAAAACAGTCATTGACAACAAAAATAATCTAGATTGAAGCCCTTTCAGAAACCTTGGGTTCATGTTTGATGAGCGGCTGGACTGTAAAGATAGCATGGTCACAAACGTCAAGAAGACCATGAAGTCGGTTTAGGTGGATAGTCAGGTTATGTTTCAGATTAGTTTGCGCCAACCCTGAGTTTTAGGCAGAATCAGCGTTGCTCATTATGTTAAGGTCATAAACTGATATTTGACCAATCGGCTGTGAGCAAGTGACATGTCTGACGTAATAAAGTCACTCCCCTTGTTTCTACTCCAAAATTAACGGTCACTGCATTCAAAAGATTTGTAAAGACATAATTGTATGACTTTTAGCGATTTAGATATTTATGCAAGTATTATATACTTAATCCATTACACATGCACAATGTTAATTTATCAACTATTATTAAGCACCTCGCTTAAAGGAACAAATATATATAATGGTGAAATGTCAAATAAATCTGCTTTAGTGTCAAAAGCTTTAAAAATGACTACCTGTGAGTTTGCAAGTTAAAGTCTCTATAATCCTGACTAATCCTAAACTAATACTGTGACCTTCTATCTCAACATACTTAAAACATCTCATCCTGTAAACCCTAACACTCAAAATAATTAGTTTGAGTAAGGCAAACTTAAATCAACAAAATTAGTTCAAATCATAAGACAAATCATTTAGAGCTTTTCTTTTGAGTTCACAAAACCGAGATTTTAAGTAACTTGTATTCTTTCAGTGTTTTGAGTTTCATGAACTTGTTTCTTTTAATTTAGACAAACTGAGCTGGAATTTCTATTTCCCAACATGCTTTTCCATGACACTCAAAAGGGAGATTAAGTGTCATATAATGTTTTTTGTACTCGATTAGTGTTAATTTGGATTTAGTAGTTTAATGTTTTCCTATGCTAATTTAGAAGAGTTTCTTTAATTATGTTATTTTTTTCGAGAGGGTTGCTATAATATGACGAGTGGAGTGTGAGCTTAACTTGAGAACAGATGTGTTTAATATTGCTGTACTCATTCAGCAAGTTAGCATTTATTGAATAAACCAGTTTAAGCTAGCCAAGTTTACACTACTAAAAATAAATAAGTTGAGATTGAATAAGTTTAAGTTAAATGTATGAATTAGCTTACTCAAATATTACAAGTTAAGATTTATTACAATGTTTCTGTGCAAAATAAAATCTGCCAGTTCTGCTAACTTAAACTTTAAATTTCTGTAATTTCTGAATGTAACTAATTACCTAAAAATAAATGAACTATGTTTACATGCAAATTGAACAGTAAACATGATAAAGCAATTGTCTTTTCAAAAGACTTGGATTAAACAACTCAAACTATTATGTTTACGGTGCCTTTGATATGGTTTTTGGGATCTTTTTATTTTCAAGGGAATGGACCTTAAATGGAGGGACAGAAACTTCTCATAAATAACTCAGGTGAGAATTCTCATTTCTGGGTGAACTAGGTAAGTATAAAAGAAGTAAGTTTTATTTTAAGTTTTAGTAAGTTTGAGTTTTGGATTTAAAAAAATGGATACATTTTGTAGCGATATACATTTTTCACATCACAGAGACATATTGTCGAATTTTGATAAATCACAATATATTGAGACACCCCTAGAAAATATGCATTTGGCAATTCTGTTTTCAAAGGATCAACAAGTTATTCATAAAACATTTTGAGTAACAAACTTAAAGCTGAATGTCGCACCACGCACACCAATAAACTCTAGTTATAAGCAGCTGTTGTTGCTTCTTAGACATGCACAGAAGTAAACAAACCTCACCCAATAGTCAACACAAACTACCACCACTTGTAAACTGTAGAACTATAAACACAACAGGCCAGAGTAAGTTTGACGCAGGCCCTTTAGTGGTGGGGATTTATTCACATGCAAAAATCAGGTTATGCCTATAGGTGAAAACAAATGACTGCACTGATCACTGAAAAGAAAACATGGGTCAAAAATAAAAATAGCAATGTAACTTCACTTAGCTATTAAACCCATACCGAGAAGGAAGCATCCGCATCGATTTGATACTTTGCAGCGATGCCAAAGCGTGTGTTGCTGTTGCCGGCGGTCCAGGCCAGGTTAACTGCCGTCTCCAGGTTATCATTCACTTTCTGGTAAATGGAGCCGCCAAATTCGGTTCCATCATTGCTGCAATTTGAAAACACATCAAGACAGACCCTTTTAATGTTTTCAAATCAAAACTAAGCTTCTTCTTTTTTCATAGTACATGCCACTAAACTGAAAAAAGTGTGTGTGGGGGGGGGGGCACCACAACATACAAAACGACAACAACCATTTGTTGTTTGAAGAAGGGCTCTTTAAAAGACATCTTGGAGACGTACAGTTCATGTGCTATCTGGGATGTTTTTAACAGCACTGAAAAAGGTTAAGTCTTCCTGTTTACACCTCTTTGTGATGGTTTTAGTCGATTGGATCACTAGAAGATGAAGGAGAGACATTCCTGTTTACATCTGGCATTTGAATCGGTCTCTTTTGTCCACTTTAAATCACTTCTGTGCTGATTTATTTGAGCAGAGGGTCTATGTGGGTAAATATATGGGCTTTTTCAGATCTTTCGCTCTTATGGATGAAATAAGCTTACATAATTTACATATGGACGTGACCAGAGAAAACAAATCAGCTTTGGTTTCTGCTCTGACAGCCGTCAGACCAACTGAATGATGTGAGTGCGTGTTAGAAATCAGAAATCCTCTTCAAACCAAACTTGGGTCTCCAGCTGATAAAGTTTAAATCCCGTCTGGTGTGGGCTCTTCCCATAATGTTTATTCATTAGGTCAGTAGACGGAGAGTAGAGGGTCTTTTAGTGGCTATTCGAATGCATTTGACCACATGTGCGTTTACACTACGAAAACAATTCAGTCGAATGAGTTTGACGATCTATGGACATGGTCTAAAGTGGACAAGCTCAAAACTTTTTAGACCCCATTTACATCTGTTTTTAGCATCTTGACACATCTTGATACCAGGTCTAAACTGGGCCTTGTTACATGCAGCCCTAAACACAACTGCACAGAACTAACTCTTATTTGAGCCTCAATGATATAAAGAAGTAGGCAGTGACTTAGTGTGACATTAGGCATCCTGCTACAAAGCCTTTGACAAATCCAATCGCCAGGGAATAAACGTATATATAAATAACCCACCTTTCTAACCTTGAGACTGGAAAAACAACACACGGAGAACATCTCACTCAAACAGTTTAGGTGATACTGCATTTAGTACGTACACGTTTGTGTGGAGCTGAAACTCATCAGTCTTGTATCCAACAGCAAAGTTGCTCTGGGAGATCCGGTTCCTGCCAGCCTCAAAAGTCATCTGGTACCCGGCCAGCCAACCCTCGAAGCCCACAACCACGGCTCCATGAACTGCGGTGCCGTTGATATCATAGTCCACGTCACAGCCCAGGTTGATGTGCTCGTGCTTGAAACCGCTCTTGATCTTCCCACTCTTCTTGCTATGGGAAGTTACAAACAAACCAGCAAAAAGTCAGACTCATGTGGAAAAACAACAACACTTAATGTATGGAAGCCCTCAACTAATAGAGTTTATGTTTAGATTTTTTGTTTAGTCCACCACTTTCACTACTTTTCAGGACAAGAGCTGTACATTGAATATCACTGTACATTCTTATCATTTCCTAATGATAAACCATGGTTTACTGGGAAACTCAAACAGCTTCGTCACAACAAAGAGGACGCTTACAGAAGTGGGGATGGTGTTTTGTACAAACAGACCAGGAACAGACTGACAAAGGAGATAAGAGCTGCTAAAAGAAGTTATGGTGAAAAGCTGAGAAACCAGGGGCCTCATGTATCAACACTACTTACGCACAAAAACATTGCGTTCGCCAGCTTTCACGCTCACGGTGGGATGTACTAAAAGTGAAACTAACGTGACAATGTGCGTTTCTCCACGGCAAGTTAATGGCTGGCGTAAGTTCATTTCTCATAGTTTTGTCCGTTGGCGACTCCTACAGGCAATGAAGTGAAGCTGCAAACATTATACAACGAATTGTTCCTCAAGTCTGTGGGAAGCATTGCTATTAATTTGCAATGTATAAAATAATTGATACCGTATATATTGTCACAAAAACCTTATGGGAATATTCTATAAATTATGCAATTAAGTAAGAACATATAAAAGCAAGTGCAAATTGACACAACCCTTAGTCTGGCAATGGCAGCTTTGGCAATATTAGAGGACACTGCTAATGGCAGAATCCGAAGAGAACGAGTTTTTAGGGACCACAATGATTTTCTGGCCCATGATGATGACTGGCTAATCAGCCATGTCAGATTTACAAGGGCTATCCTCCGAATCTAATTGGGTCCGAATCTAGAGAGAGAGACAGCGAGGAAACACGCAATACCCATTCCGTTACAGGTGCTGACAACGCTTAGTTTCCTGGCAAATGATTATTTCCAAAGAGAACTGGCAGACCGCTCAGATATGATGCAGTTGACCAGTCAAACATTAAAATGCAATTTGCAACGATAGCCGGTTTCCCTAATGTAAACGGAGCGATCGACTGCACACACATATAAGGCACCATCTGAAGATGAATTTGCATATGTGAATCGGAAACATTTCTATTCAATAAATGTGCAGATTATATGTGATGCGCAAATACGCCTAACAAATATTGTAGCAAGATCAAACAGCATGGTTGAGTGCGCGATGGGTGGCTTCTTGATGAGTGATGCATTTAAAGTTATGGTTCTATCTAATAGAGGAGCGTGGGGCACAACGTAACACTTTTTGGTTTTAGCCAAATAATGAACAAAGTAATAGGGTTAGACAAACCATATTTTTATACAAACAACATACAAGCCTCTCCTATAAATGAGCACTGTTTTCATGTTCGTTGGACCTACCGTTTCTGTGCAGTATCGGCAAAAGCGCAAGGAGTAAAATGTTACTTCTTACCCGTGAGCGGGGCTCGTTGTAACAGAAAGCGGGTTAGTTTTAACACCATGTTATCCAATGCATGTTCATTCACGTATTTTTATTTGTTTAAAAAAGTTGCGTCTTGATGATCATAAGAATAACTTATGAATTAAATTTATTTTTCCCTTTATTTTTTACATTTGTTATGCTTTGAACAATGTAATGACATGAATGACATGACGTTTTAATAAGTTAATACAATGCAAAATATATGATTAATAATGCAGCCTATTCAATGTGGCTTAGTTGTAACAGTGTTACAACTGACCCCGCGCTGTCTTGTTTACCTCAGGACGGGCTAGCAGTCGCTATGTGTTTTTCACGTCTTTCAAAATGGTACCATCATTTAGCCAAGAAGATGGTAATCATAACAATATAAGATTGGACTAACATACTTTCACACATTCTTTGAAAATCGAAAAATAACTACTAGCCTATATCAAAAAATATTTACATGCTGCCAAAAGAGTTTTTCCTGTGGTTCTCATCCAAACTTTGCTGCAATTTCTCGAAAGCTGGCCAGAAGACATGTGAAAACAGTGTGATGAAAAGCCCGTTAGCACGTCACATTTAAGACCGTGCAACTACCGGTATCTAAAAAGCCTATGTTACTATTTACCCCGCGTTACTTTGTGCCCCGCGCTCCCCTAGTACTTTTTATTGTTATTTATTTGCATTTAATTATACAACAACCCTTCAGGAGACCGCGGTTATCCACTAAAGACAATTGCAAGACTATTTACAGTGCGACTTTCAGATCCAAACGCACTGACAGCACTCATATTTTTTTCCTTTTGTTTTTAATAATTCCGGAGAAAAAAATTCCAAATATATTTTTTTTCTAATTTCTACCTCGGATAGTAGCACCTCCAATTCACTTTCTGTAAAGTTTCGTTTTCATGCCGCTTGCTTTAGCCATTTTCTTACTGCTTTCTTTTGACCAAGTGGACTCATTACCATATTTAAATGAGTTTAATGAAGGGAGGAGACTGGGTGGAGTGTTGTGCTCGTGCATGTGCGCTTAATTTCACGTTAATCGGGATGTACAAAGAGAACATGCGTGGGATCCTTCGAACGCAGAGATTGATACATCTGGATTTTTTTGTGCGTTCGCACATTCACAGCTTTGTCCGTACGCGATGTTTTAGTATGAATTCAACGCAAGTCTTAGTACATGAGGCCCCAGTTCTCTTCCAACAACTCTGCTTCTGTCTGGTCAGGCCTGAAGAATATCACCAATTACAAGCCACCATCCCACCGACCTGCTGAGAACCAACATCTGGCGGATGAGTTAAATACTTTCTACAGCAGGTTTGAGAAACCCTATCTCACACCTCAAAACCACTCTGAACTACACTTCACACGTCCCCCAACACCTCCTGCACCCTCTCTCCACCCCCCCGCCATCCAACCAGAGCTTAAGGTCTGTGTGGAGCAGGTATCCAAAATCTTCAAAAGACAGAAGATAAGGAAAGCTTCAGGCCCAGACGGCATCTCATCTGCTTGTTTGAAAGCCTGCGCTGACCAACTGGCTCCAGTCTTCACGTGGATCTTCAATAGATCATTGGAGCAGTGTGAAGTTCCCCGTTGCTTCAAACGCTCCACCATCATTCCTGTCCCCAAAAAACCCAAAATCACTGGACTTAATGACTACAGACCTGTCGCTCTCACATCTGTGGTCAGGAAGTCATTTGAGAGACTGGTTCTGGCCCACC
The DNA here is from genome assembly GCA_037043235.1 of Rhodeus uyekii. Classification (NCBI taxonomy): domain Eukaryota; kingdom Metazoa; phylum Chordata; class Actinopteri; order Cypriniformes; family Acheilognathidae; genus Rhodeus; species Rhodeus uyekii. The sequence continues at coordinate 37,989 of JAWRVZ010000103.1, read as the reverse complement.
TGAAGGACATCACTGGACCCTTGCTGGATCCTCTCCAATTTGCCTACAGAGCAAACAGGTCTCCCAGACGGACCGTTTTTGACTGCTGCACTGCTGTTTCCTGTCTGCTCGAGTGGATTGCGTTTGCGTTTGTACTGATATATAAACTTGATTTTTGTTTTAGATCTTAAACTCGACGTTCGTTTGTATTACCAAATACAATATTAGATCATTTAATATATTGTAATCGTTAGCTTTAATCTAAGTCGCTAAATGCGTTAGCATTGTGCTATCTTACTGTCCGTGCATACAGCGTTTTTCTCGCTCGCGCCTTTTTTTCCGACTTCATCAAACAACTGGTCAACAAGTTGGATCAACACACGCGGTGAGTCATGTCATCTTCTCTCAAAATTGTCACTTGCACTGCCTGCTTCATGCATAGTCTTTCTGTCTCTGTCTCTGTCAGCTGTGAAGGCTTCACATGTCATAAATGTAGGGACATAGTCAGGCTGACAGAGAAGGTTTCAGAATTAGAGACACGCATCCAAACTTTAATCGAGGATAGTAAGAATGCAAGGGCTTTAGATACTACTTTGGATGCGACTAGCTTAGCAAACCCTGTACATTGTTCGGTTCCGGCTGTAGAGCCCGTGCAGCAGGGCAACTGGGTGACTGTGAGACGGCATAATCGCGGGTCAAAAAAACACTGTTCCATTCCGATCAGAACATCAAACAGGTTCTCCCCACTCAGTGACGCACCCACTGAGAAACCTGTTGAAAGTGCCCTAGTGATTGGCGATTCTATTACTCGGAATGTGAAAATAGAGACTCCAGCCACCATAGTCACATGTTTGCCGGGAGCCAGAGCGCCTGACGTCAAAGCAAATTTAAAAGTGCTGGCTAAGGCTAATCGTAAATATTCTAAGATTGTTATTCACGTCGGCGCTAATGATGTCCGACTTCGTCAGTCGGAGATCACTAAAAGTAATATTAAAGAGGTGTGTGAACTCGCAAGTACGATGTCAGGCACCGTAATTTGCTCTGGCCCTCTTCCTATGCGCAGGAGTGATGAGATGCTTAGCAGATTATCCTCACTCAATGGCTGGATGTCTAAGTGGTGCCCGCGGAATAACATAGGGTTTATAGAAAATTGGAAAAGTTTTTGGGGCAGACCTGACCTGTTGAAAAGAGATGGTATTCATCCCACCTGGGATGGTGCCGCTCTGCTCTCTAATAATTTGGCATATAGTCTTAGAGCTAAACCTTGACTAACTGGGGTCCAGGTCAGGAAGCAGACAAACTGGCTAAACCGACCGTCTGCTAGCTGTCTCACGTCACAGAGGTCAGATAAATTCCAACACATAGAGACTCTTTCACCTAGATATCATCCTATAGAGATTGTGTCTGTTCCCCGAATTAGAAAATACAAAAATCTCTCAAAATTGTTTAAGAGTAAAAATTTAATTGATTTACAAACAGCTAAGAACGGATATAACACAAATGAACAAATGATAAAGCTTGGGTTACTGAATATACAATCCCTTTCCTCAAAAGCACTTATTGTAAATGATATGATTACAGATCATAAACTAGATGTGCTGTGTTTGACAGAAACTTGGCTAAAACCAGACGATTATATTACTTTAAATGAGTCCACCCCTCAAGATTACTGTTATAAACATGAGCCTCGTCTGAAAGGTAAAGGAGGAGGTGTTGCTGTAATTTATAGTAACACGATCAGTACTGCTCAAAGGTCTAATTTGAAATATAATTCTTTTGAAGTAATGGTCCTCAATGTAAAATTATCTAGTGCAAGTAATAATTCCTCTTTAACTTTTGTGCTGGCTATTCTATACAGGCCACCAGGGCACCATACAGACTTTAATCAAAGAATTTGCTGATTTTCTCTCAGGATTAGTAATGTCTGCAGATAAAGTCATAATCGTCGGTGATTTTAACATCCATGTAGATAATGAAAAAGATGCATTGGGATTGGCATTTAGAGACATTTTAAAATCTATTGAAGTTACACAACATGTATCAGGATCCACTCATTCTCGTAATCATACTTTAGATCTAATATTGTCATATGGGATCAATGTTGATACTGTTCAAATTCTGCAGCAGAGCGATGACATCTCAGATCATTACTTAGTTGCGTGTAGATTACCTTTAGTCAAAGTCGAAAAACTAACTCCCTGTTATAAATATAGTAGAACTATCACTCCTAACACAAAAGATAGCTTTATAAATAATCTTCCCGATCAGTTTCATCTACTTAACATCCCAGATAGCCTAGAAGAACTTGATGTTGCAACAGAAACTATAAAATCTCTCTTTTCCAGCACTTTAGACACTGTTGCTCCGTTACGCTTAAAGAAGATTAAAGAAAATAGTCCAACACCGTGGTACAACGAGCACACCCGGGCCCTCAAGAGAGCAGCCAGAAAAATGGAGCGGAGCTGGAAAAAAACTAAGCTAGAGGTTTTTCGCATTTCATGGAAAGACAGCTCTATTGCATTCAGAAAGGCCTTAAGATCAGCTAGATCTACTTACTTTTCTACCCTCTTAGAAGAAAACAAATACAACCCTAGGTATTTATTTGATACAGTGACTAAATTAACAAGAAATAAAGCCTCAACCCCAGATGCTTTAAATCAGCACAGCACTAATGACTTCATGGACTTCTTTACTTGCAAAATTAATAATATTAGAGAGAAAATAATAAACATGCAACAATCTACTACAATATTCCAAAATACAGTACATTTTAGTGTCCCTGAAGAAAAATTCCAATCCTTCATTGCTATTTGGGAGGAAGAATTGTCTAAACTCGTTAAATCATCAAAATCAACAACATGTATGCTAGACCCAATACCGACTAAGCTACTGAAAGAGATGCTTCCAGAAATCATAGATCCTATTCTTAATATTATTAATTCTTCTTTGTCATTAGGATACGTACCAAAAACCTTTAAGCTGGCTGTAATTAAACCGCTTATTAAAAAACCACAACTTGATCGTACAGAATTAGTTAATTACAGGCCGATATCGAATCTACCTTTCTTGTCAAAGATTCTAGAAAAGGCAATATCTTTACAACTATGTTCCTTTCTAGAAAGAAACAGCATCTACGAGGATTTCCAGTCAGGATTTAGACCATATCATAGTACTGAGACTGCTCTCATTAGAGTTACAAATGATTTGCTCTTATCATCCGATCGTGGTTGTATCTCTCTGTTAGTGTTACTGGACCTTAGTGCTGCATTTGACCACAAAATCCTTCTGAATAGACTTGAAAATTATGTTGGCATTAGTGGAGTTGCATTAGCCTGGTTCAAGTCATACTTATCTGAGCGTTATCAGTTTGTAGCATTAAATGAGGAGATGTCATATCGGTCACGGGTTCAGTATGGAGTTCCTCAAGGTTCAGTACTAGGACCATTGCTTTTCACCCTGTACATGCTTCCTTTGGGTGCAGTTATTAGGAAGCATGGCATTAGCTTTCATTGTTACGCTGATGATACTCAGCTCTATATTTCTTCTCATCCTGATGAAACGAACAAATTCACTAAATTAACAGAATGCATAACCGATATAAAAAATTGGATGACTAATAACTTTCTACTGCTAAATTCTGAAAAAACAGAGATTCTAATTATTAGACCAAAAAGTTCGGCACATAATAATCTAGACTACTGCCTAACACTCGATGGCTGCTCTGTCAAGTCTTCGTCGTCAGTTAGAAACCTGGGTGTGCTCTTTGATACCAATCTTTCATTTGAAAGCCATGTTTCTAGCATCTGTAAAACGGCGTTCTTCCATCTTAAAAATATATCTAAATTGCGACATATGCTATCTAAGACAAATGCGGAAAAGTTAGTTCATGCGTTCATGAGTTCAAGGCTAGATTATTGTAATGCTTTACTAGGTGGTTGCCCTGCACGCTTAATAAACAAATTCCAACTGGTCCAAAATGCAGCAGCTCGAGTACTTACTAGAACCAGGAAGTATGAGCATATTAGCCCAGTTCTGTCAAACCTGCACTGGCTTCCTATTAAACACCGAATACATTTTAAAATCTTGCTAATTACCTACAAAGCATTAAATGGTTTAGCTCCACAGTACTTGAGCGATCTCTTAACACATTATAGTCCTTCACGTCTATTACGATCCCAAAATACTGACCAGCTTATAATACCTAGAATATCAAAGTCAACTGCTGGCGGGCGATCCTTTTCCTATTTAGCTCCTAAACTCTGGAACAGTCTTCCTATTACAGTTCGGGAAGCAGACACACTCTGTCAGTTTAAATGTAGACTAAAAACACATCTTTTCAACCTGGCATACACATAACACATTATACATACATTTTTAATCCAAATCATGTAAAATGATTGTTAGGCTGCATAATTTAGATAAGCCGGAACCGGGAACATTCCCATAACACCTGATGTACTCGATACATCAGAAGAAGAATGGCATCTACGCTGATATTGGTCTCTGTTTATTCCGAGGTTACCGTGGGCAGCTGGATCCGGGCCGTATCCAGATCAGATGAAGGACCTGGACACGAGCACAGCACTGCCCTGGGGTGTCTGCGGAGACCGTGACTCTACTGGACCCTCCCCTGTGACGATCATGAACCCATCTCTAACCGGACCAAATTGGACTTCATATTGGACTTGAATTGTTGTATAATAATCATGCATGGTTTGGCTGTTGGCCAGAGGAGAACTGGTCCCCCAACTGAGCCTGGTTTCTCCCAAGGTTTTTTCTCCATTCTATTCTTCATTCGTTACGTCACCTGCCGGAGTTTTGGTTCCTTGCCGCTGTCGCCTATGGCTTGCTCAGTTGGGGAAACTTAACACTTAAAATTCATCAATTGTATTGATTCGCCTGCTCTTTTGGGGCTTCTGTTCAGCCAAACAAACTTTGTTTATATTGTTTTTCCTGTAAAGCTGCTTTGAAACAATCTACATTGTAAAAAGCGCTATATAAATAAAGGTGACTTGACTTGACTTGGACGATGCAGTCAACATGGGACTGCATTATATCCTGCATTATCTCGACAGACCTGGGACTTATGCAAGGATCTTATTTGTGGACTTCAGCTCGGCCTTCAACACCATCATGCCTGATCTTCTTACAGCTAAACTGACCCAGCTCTCCTTGCCATCCTCAATCTGTCAGTGGATCACCAGCTTCCTGACAGACCGGCAACAGCGAGTGAGACTGGGGAAACTCACATCCAGGTCTCTCACTACCAGCATTGGCGCCCCCCAGGGGTTTGTTCTCTCCCCACTGCTCTTCTCCCTGTACACCAATGACTGCACTTCTAAAGACCCTTCTGTGAAACTCCTGAAATTTGCAGACGACACCACCGTCATCGGCCTCATCCGAAACGGTGACGAGTCTGCTTACAGACTGGAGGTTGAACAACTGGCTGTCTGGTGCAGTTATAACAACCTTGAGCTCAACATGTTCAAAACGGTGGAGATGATAGTGGACTTCAGGAGGAACAGCCCTGCTCTACCTCCACTCACCATCATGAACAGCACAGTGGCAGCAGTGGAGTCATTCAGGTTCCTGGGCACCACCATCTCTCAGGACCTGAAGTGGAACAATCACATTGACTCCATTGTAAAAAAGGCCCAGCAGAGACTGTACTTCCTTCGTCAGCTGAGGAAGCTCAACCTCCCAAAGGAGCTGCTGATACAGATCTACTCGGCCGTCATTGAGTCTGTTTTGTGCACCTCCATCACTGTCTGGTTTGGTTCAGCTACCAAATCTGACATTGAAAGACTACATCGCACAATCCGGACTGCAGAGAGGATTATTGGTGCTTCCCTGCCAGCCCTCCAGGACCTGTACTCTTCCAGAGTGAAAAAGAGAGCAGGTAAAATCATCACAGACTTTGCTCACCCTGGAAACACCCTGTTCGAACTGTTACCGTCAGGACGGCGACTCCGATCACTGGCCACTAGAACAGGGGTCGGCAACCCGCGGCTCCGGAGCCGTATGCGGCTCTTTCACCCCTGTGCTGCGGCTCTTTCATCCCATACACGTAAATTGTACCAGCGGTCCCGCTGTGAAAAGGGCCATGTGAGAGGAATAAGAGCGCGGTTTCAGGGGACTTTTATTCTGAAACTACGACGCGCATTAGTTCAGAAAGTTAAGCTGTTCAGTTCAGAGTGAATCATATATCACTCACCGCGGCAGATATCAGTTCACTATTACACATGAGCGCTGGAGAAAAGCCAATAACTTGGTTAACAGCCTCGGAACGAGTGCCTATTGTGTGTTTTGTGCGTCTTAGGAGAGTGAGTTCACAATTACCACTATGTTTGCTTGTACATACTCGTCTTTGTTATGACGCAGTTATTGAAGTGTTATAGCTCGACGCTAATTTAGCTGTGCTTCATTTTCTGTGTTTACATTTTTATCTGCTATGTTCAGATAAAGTAATAATAATTAATGACGGTAATAGTGTTCATGTATTAGGGGAGAAGCCAATAGTTTGTATATATATATATATATATGTGTGTAATTCTGTTAAGAGAATCTTGTTTTATCTGTCACAGGAAAACCACACACACACACACCACACTCCTTTCCACTCCCTTCCATCCAAGCTCATCCATTTGAGCAAGGACATTACTGAGATCTTTGATCACATGTGCTTCTTGTGCTCCCACATCTCAATCTCCTTCAGCAGTACCGGACATTATTGAAGCTGAATATTAATGGTTGGCTCCCCTCTTTGACCTGTTTAATCGAATAAATCACTTTGAGACAATTTCTTCCTTCTCTGTCGTGTTCAGACCCCCTCCCCCCTCCCCTCAACAGAATGATCGCTCCGTATCGCTTCATATATAAACTTTCGATTGCGGCTCCGGACATATTTGAAAAAAATTTTTTTTGTTAAATATGGCTCTTTCAACATTAAAGGTTGCCGACCCCTGCACTAGAACATCTCGGCACAGGAACAGTTTCTTTCCACAGGCTATTTCACTCTTGAACAGTTGAATTAATAAGAGATTAAATGCTGGGCAGAGCGCAGGGAAAGAAAAACAATGCAGACGGATGTTATGGCTGACATTCTGTCCTTACCTATTCCCTCTCCCACTCCATACAAAAAATCCCAGCATGTGACCACATGTACTGTGTATGTTATGTATTGTTATTGGCTATGTAAACTCATGTTGTGTTGTATATGTGCACTGGAAGCTTCAACACCAAGACAAATTCCTTGTGTGTGCAAGCACACTTGGCAATAAAGCTCTTTCTGATTCTGATTGAACTGAAATAGTAACGAAACTGCAATTTGAGTTTCCTTTTGTGAAATACACGTGCCAAACATCTATACAAACTTGTAACAAGAAGCACTTAGCAAAAGAGAAACTTGAAAGGGTTTATTTTGATTTTCTGTCAAAATGTTATGGTCAAATACCTAAAAAAAAAATGAAGAAATGAAGACAGCCATGAATATTAATACTGTAATTTTACAGCAATAATGTAAACATAAATAACAAATGTAATAATATTGTTTCCATTATACAGTGAAATATCAATAATTAATTGTGTCTTTTAGTCATTTGTAATTCGTAATAATAATATATTATTATCAGTATCATCATCATTATTGTTACCATGATTAAAATATAGCCATATTGATATAAAAATCAATTCTGGCCAAATTGTGCAGCACCTCAAGAATTTTTTCTCAAATTGTGCAACCCTAGATTACACACACAAAACGCAATATCCCTCACATTATATGCTGTAAATTTATTTTGCAAATTTTTTGTCTGTGTGGAATTTGTAAACATTTATCAAATAAATAGAATGAAAGGAATCTTGTAAGTCCATTGTACTCTCAAACTCTCTGTAAAACCTCATAATTCCACCTGCCTCAATCTTGAATGACGTTACAGCTAGTTACATGTGTCGGGATTGGGTAACTCAATTATAATATAACTGTAATCTGTTATAGTTACAAAGAAAAAAATGTGTAATAAATGAGTTACTTAACGAATACAACGGGGGTTTACATCTGAATATTTTCTGTAAAAAACTAGAATGTCAAATAATATTAATTTGCTCTTTGCCTGTTTTTGATGTACATGATGTCTCCTGCCATTTAAAGGCAGTATAGTAACAATGCTATTCTGATGCTTTGATTGGTTCTCTTGTTTGAATTTGCAGCACACCACATCTGTGAATTTCAGCAATTCACGTTGCCGCAGAAAGCTTTAGGTTGCCACCATGCCAAGTGATAAAAGTGTGTCCCAGTGCTGGAAATGTAATAAATAATTTCTTAATAAGGTCCATGTTCCTTAATATATATACACAATTAAATATAAAAATGTATATTAAATTTTATTTTATTTTTTATTCCTCTCATCCAAGGTTTTCACATCAGCAATGATGATTTCACATCTATCCTCGAAGTGCCCAATGTCACTACATCTGCACTGATTGTACTGGCGCACAGATATGGTGAACGAGACACATACCCAGTGTTAGGAGAAAAGGAGGAATCAAATGTCAGCTTCAACCCTTTGGCCAACTAAGGGAAATAAAGCAGAATTCATGTTAAAAGAAAAGAATGTAACTCATATCACATCAAGTGTATTTCATGTGTACTGGATCAGTTTTTCAGCCCTCTCACCTGGTCTTCTAGAGTGATCTCCGTGCCGAGAGTGTTGTCGGTGTTCCACTTCTCGGTGAACGTCAGGCCATGTTCAGCCCACTTATACTTGGTCTCCAGCGTTCCTGCTACCTTGCTGGTCTCTGTATTAGCCGAGCCGGAGCTTTTGAATTCCTACAGTAGCAGCAGAACATATCATAAACACCAATCAGTGAAAACAACTGTGAAAAAAGGTGTGTAATCTCAATCAGCGTTTCAACCATGGAAAGATGTCAGTAAAACAGTTTATAAGCAATGTCACATAACATCAGAAAAACCAAAACTGTCATGAACACAGGTAATAATGTTAATTGATAATGTTCAGACGGATCGTTTCGCTTCATAAGATCCCAGTGTACTGTCAGGAGCCATCGGTATTCATCTTTTTTTGTCTGTATACTCTGAAAATGACGGCACCCATCAATTGACTTCCATTTTATGAGTCAGCTAAAAATCTTCTTTACCGTTCTACTGAAGAAAAAAGTGTCACCTACATCTTGGATGGCCTGAGGGTGAGTAAATGAACAGAAAACTTTCATTTCAGGCAAAATAACCCTTTATTTCTCTTTGCTCCTGCGATTTAAACGTTGTCAAATGTTTTTAACCAATCAGAACCTCCATGCCTTACCAATGAAAATGCCACAGGAACTGTCTTTTAACAATCACAGGTGGAGCTTTAATTTCTTTACAATGTAAAATGTGTTAGAAAAGATTTGTACATGAAAAATAACCAACTCTGTCCAACTTCCTCACTACATTGTACAGAAATGCAGAGCAAAGCCTCTGATGTTCGATTTATCTAAATAAACTACATATTATGAAGACACACTGTATATAAAAGTTCACTAGTGTCATTTCAAATACCTCAACCGTTTTATTAGTTCTTACTTTAATACGGACAGTTTAGTTCCTTGTGTAAGCCAATAAAGTTACTCTGAAGTAAAGACACAGAGTGAGAAAATGTTTATGTGAGATTATTGTTTAAATATGTAAACAAAAGCCTAAATTAAAATCTGCCCATCGTTCTTCAGTAGACTAGAATCAAGCTGCTCCATCCAAATGAATTTTGCTTTTTGACAAAAACTACACTAAAAAAAATCTACAGATTAAAATATCTACATTGCAGTGTAAAGTATGTGGCGGTTTAAATGATACAGAATATTGATATTTTTCAAGGTATCGTATTGAAGTTAGAAGTTCTAGTATGGTGACAACATTAATTCATCAGTAAGGTAACCGTGTGTTTTGTTGAAACCAGACATTTCCTACACATATCTATGATTTGATTGAATATTGCTAACAGTGCTTGCACTTAAGTATACATTTTTCATTCCTCTTTCCACCACCATGGCACTAGCGCTACTGCTCTCAAACTTTAGACCTGGAGACCTGATATTCTCTCTTAAGCTATTAGCGATGTCTTCATTATTCAATGCATGTTTAAAAAAATATGTCATGAAAACAGATGGTTTTAATGTTCATACTTCAACAACAAAATATATAAGCTACTTTATGAGAAATTTAAATGTTTGTTTATAACTCTGTTTTATTTGAGTGCCGATTATTATATCCAAATAAAGCATTTAAAAATAAAAAGTTTACATGTATATTCCTGTGCCAACTGTTCATAGCTATAAACGTCAAAACTTCAGTTGACTATCTATCTTCTTTAGACGGACGTGTACGTGCATCAAATCAAAATCTGAACTGAATCTAGAGCTTGTGAACCAGAATCAAATCTATTCGTGAAATCAGAATCAACAATCCAGACTTAAATGAATGAGAAAATAATTTGTCACACCAAACGCTGTGACAGTTTTAACATGCATATACATATCATCTTTCATTGTTGATGGCAGGTTTGAGTGTTTCAGACATAGACAGTCCTCCTTGCTCATACCAACACAAGGAAACATTCAAAGGATCAAGAGCTCTATGCATTTATTGTGTCTGCGTTGATCTGAGATCAAATTCTTGGCAGTATAACTGTGCTCTTGTTTATGTCTATGACATGAAATCCACTGTCCACTTACCAATCCATTCTCTGACCTCGTTTTCAAGTCCAACTTGATCAGTCCAAAACCTGCAAATGACAAAGACAAACATCACGAACACAAAACAACATGAAGAGTGATCGATGAGTGATCTGACTGCACGTCACAGCAGAAATGATCAGTGGCCATAGACGACAGTGTATAGCATCTCACTGAACTGAAAATCCCTTGGGCTCATCTCACACCACTGAGAGGATCTCAATATCTCAGGAATTACACATTCACTGACAGACTTTAGTCAAAAGCAAGCCCGGTTTTCAGAGATTTCCACCAATTTGAAATTGAAAAACATTCTATGAAGTGTCTGTTTCTGGTGTCTAGAATTTTAAGAGTGCGACAGCAAGGATAAAAAAAAACTTTTCTACACAGGGGAATTGATTAACTTATTAACCATTAATGACAAAAGTGCTATGAGGTATCTGATGGTATTTGCTTTTGATCAAGTTATCATCCTACATTATTTCACCTTATTTGTAAAATAACCGCGTTTAACATTGGAATGTCAGGTGAATGACACATTACCAATGATTCTGTAAAGAGCCCACCCTATCCCATGTAGCACTGTGCATTATGTAATGGACTGTGTGTAAAACTTTTTGTCCTCGAATGCGACTGGCTGAGAGGTCTTTCCAGCCATGCAATATTCTACCATCCCACCACGGGAAACGTTTCACCGCTTGTATCACTCCACTTGTTTCCGCCGGATCTACACTTCATGCATTGCACATAGCAAGTGTCATTGGTGGAGGAGCAAACCCACAATTTTACTATAATCTTCTATATACTTTAATCTTATTAATTAATTACTTTTTCCAGGGCTAAATTATTTGTCTGGGCGCAGTTAAGTTTCATAACTTTATATTTTTATTTTATATATAACTTAAATCCTGTACTATCTAGAGCAGAGGTGCCCAAAGTTGGCCCGTGGCCACCTTTGATTTGGCCCGCCGAACCGTCCGAGTTGAGAGAGAGAGAGAGAGAGAGAGAGAGAGAGGGCCAGCGCGAGATACCTTCGACACAGATTGTCATTTCTAATTTTACATAACAATTTTGTTTGTTTTATAGTTGATCTACCACAGAGTAAACTGAAATTAAATGTAAATGTATTGTAAATGCGCAAATCAAGGCGCAGCACTGCGTGCTTTGCGACACATGAAGTCAATAAACATCAACAAATTAAACGCAATAATTGAAAAATCAAGGCAGTGGCACACAGACAAGAGATTTTTTTTTAAAAGCTGGGGAAGATGAGTTTTTATTCACAGAAGTCAAATCAAAGGCAGTATGTCTAGTTTGCAAACAGTCTGTTGCTGTTTTAAAAGAGTACAATATCCGTCGTCATTATGAAACAAAATATTGTGCAGCTTTCTCAAAGTACAGCGGCGAGACGCGAAACAGCAGGCTCACGAGCTGCTTACTGGACTTCGATCTGAACAGAGCATCACCCATCTGCAACGTCCATCACCATCAATGATGTTGTCTCTGTTTGGCAGTACAGTGATCCCCAGTGTTGCCAGATTGGACTGATGATTTCCAGCCCAACTTGAGCAAAAAACCTGCCCAATATGGCAACACTGGTGATCCCTCGTTTATTGCGGTTAATGTAGACCGGAACTATCGCGATAGGTGAAAATCAGCGAAGTAGGATCAGCCAATCAGCTCACGGGATGCATCCACTCGTGCTCTCATTGGTCAAGCTTGCGCTGGGAACCAATCACATGTCTTGTCTGAGTGCCGTGGGCGTGTTCAAAGCCTCTGAGATGGTTTCTCTCTTTGTCTGGCATCCTGGGAAACCGTTTCTCTCGCGTCACGAGAGAACATGGGGGTATTTTTTAACTTTTGTTTTTTGATGAATATTTTTGAAAAATCCGGGATGCGCTGAGGCCGCAAAGTGGCGAGGGATTACTGTATCTACCTCTGCGAGCAGACTTTCAGTCTGATGAACTTAGTCTGAGTAAACTTCTGAAAATTAAGGACCATCTTCATATTTCTCATTAGGTCACTGACACTGCAACCATATGGTTTTATTATTGATTGTGTATTTGGCACTGAACTGTATTGTACATTGAAAACTTGGGGATTGTTGCCCATTTAAATTGTTCATTGAAATGCAAAGCTTTACAAATAAAACTTCATTAGTGAATCAGATTAAAGTTGTTTTATATTTATTTTAAATATTATGAAATAAATAAACCCATAGCAACTTTAATGTAATACAATTTGATTTATGATGCAAAATTTACTTTTGGCCCACGGCTCTCAATCAAGTTTGATTTTTGGCCCTTCATAGGAAAAAGTTTGGGCACCCCTGATCTAGAGGCTTACTTTTGTACTTCAGACTAAACTGTTTGCTTGTGTTTATTTTCCATTGTCTAAAACTCTTATTATGGCTATTATTGTTCATTAAATAATTTATGTAAATAATATGTTGTATTTGGAACTGAGAAAGGGTCTGAATGATTTGGACTTCAGAGAAAGGTAGAGCATTAGATGATGGCAAAGACTGTCTTTATGAGTTATGTCTTTATGCTTTCCTGTAGCTCAAACAGTAGAGAGTAGTGCTTGCAACACCAAGATCATGGGTTCAATTCCCAGGGAAAGTAAAACCTGATTAGAATCCTTTAAAGTGTCTGCCGAATGCATAAATGTAAATGAGTAAGAAGTTAAGACTTATTTAAAGGGACTGAAATAAGGTTGTAAGCAAGGACAATATTTTTACTTTAAACAACATCTTATAAGACACAACGAACAAACCCCTTAACTTTAAAAGGATAATAATACAAAGATATAGCTTTCCTCAGAGGACATTCAAACAGTTTTTTTATTATGAACATAAGATTGACCTGAAGAATAAATGCTGTATCAGATGCAAGTAATGACTCACTTTGCTAATCTCTCTCTCATAATATAATAACTAGGGACCAACCAAATTCACGATTTCACGGCCGTGACATTTTCCGTGAAATCTGCCACTTTCCGTGAAAACACCCAACAAGCGTGAAATAGTGAAATTTTTATTGAAGATAAATAGTTTTACTGATAAAGAGTATACCAGGAGCAGATGATCGTAGCGTCTTAGCCGAGTTTGCAGCCTACAAAACAGCAGCAAAAGAAGTTCCGCCGGATACGAGTATAACAGCATTCTGGCGTTCGCACAGCAGTCGGTTTCCTCTGCTGAGCCGGCTGCATTACGCTTCCTTTCTGTACCAACGAACAGCGTTGACGCGGAGAGAAGCGTCAGCCAATACACAAGCGTCAATGCACCACAGCGACAGAATATGTCAGCATCCACGTTGGTCGGCCAAGTTTTGTCCACGAAAAACTGTAAACTATTTCATTAATGTCATGTGGCATTGCGGAGTGTGTGGCTACGTGCGTTGTAGTCGTATTTTGTTTCCTTTTTGTTTTTTAATACAGGTGAACAGTCGAAAAGTGGTATTTTAGAATACAAAACAGCGGGTGTGACAGCAGATGGACTGATTGCAGTGATTGGTGCCTAAAAATTGTACCCGTGAATTTTCCGTGTAATCGAGTGTTTTTTTAAAAACCTTCCGTGAAATTGCGAGTTTTTACCCGTGAATTTGGTTGGTCCCTAATAATAACCTTCTCAACGTTCCATTTTAAACTGAGGTTTGGGCTCAACTTTCAGCTTGACATGGAAGGAAGTACTTCAGAATTTTTTTACACTTTTAAGATACTTTTACAAACTGCTGTTTATTGTAATGGTAACAAAAAGTTTTTTAAAAAGTGACATTTTTAGGCTTCTCCGTCTCAGCACTTAATGTCAAAATGAGAAATATTTGACAATATACGAGAAATATTTTATAAGGACAGTAATACCCAGTGATGCAGACTACTCTACGTTTTTATAAAATTACACCATAATTTACAATATTCATTAATGGAACGTTTTGCATTTTAGACATTTTAGCAAATGTGTGCATATTAAAAATAAAATATCAATTTCAAAATAAAAAGATAAAATAAAAATAGATCACCCAATCCCAAAAAACAAATCTTTGGTCCCCGACAATATTCAAGCCATGATTAGAATGTCTACACCAGTGGCACTAATATAAAAACAGATGCATTCATACCGTATCCTTTGGTGAAGATGTCCCTGGCAGACTTGCCCAGGTCCACATATGTCGGAGGAACGGCCATTGTCTGTAACGCAGAGAAAGCGTCAGGTGAGCAGGACAGAAGCCGGCCGCGGTCGTCACATCAAGGTCACTGCAGGGCCAAATGACCTACAGCTCCTTCTCTACACACCAGCACCACCTCTATGGATCTGATGGGTGATATGGGCGTGGCTTGACCTTCAAGCCCCATAACAAGTGGGGGGGGGGGGTTGGACAGTCAAGCCACGCCCATATCACCCATCAAATATCATACTATCTGATCCCATATTGGCTCCCATATTGGAGAAAATCAGATCCAGTGAGTTATTTTCAACAGCAAAGTCGAAATAAACATCTTCATATAGTGAGGAACACAACACTAATTCTTGCAGTCTTGCATTACAGAAACTAGAAAGCACAAAAAAATCAGAAACGGTTGTATAATGATGCAGATAATTTCAAAACGACCAAATGTTGATTGACACATGAACACTTTTATCACAAATACACACACCAGACAAATTTCCCTAAAAAAAGACCTCAGAGGTCTCCCTCTATCAGACCTCAATATTTCGAGACAATGACAAGAGTCATGCGTGCGCGTGTGCACTTCAGTAAGTGCAACACAATAAGCATGGTGAATGCATTTAAATAAAACGTCCACATTTTATTGCGATAGCGTGCATTCGAAGCTCGCGCACAGATACAGATTGCGCATTAAAAGCATTAGTTGTAGCATTCAGGCCCTGCTCGCGACATTGCAGTGCACCATCCCAATCACACGAACCACTGAATCCCCACATGCAGCCGGATTCCCCCGGTGACCAGCACTGAACCTCGAGCGTGGGGTAAATGTCTCAGATGTGAACATACCTCTGTAAGGTCGTGAGGAGGACAGAGCCGAGCGGGCAGAACTCAGCCGAGAGGATGAGAGACGAGCAGGGAAACACGAGTCTCGACCGACTTACGCAAAAGAAAATACGCAAACGGCGCAACGCCTGCGCATTCATCCCGAGTATCATCAGCAGACTCCTCATACTCATCCTCACATCCGGATGTCAGACGCCAACCCTTTTTTAAATGGGGCCAGACTTGATGTTGTGGACACACATGGTGCAAAATACTTTTCTGTCATTATATATCTAATATGACATACTTGACAAAAGTATTATTTGGGTTGTATATGTAGATTGAATGAAAAAATATAACCTCATTTTAAAGAGTAAAATGTAAATTTGCTAACTGAGTTTGAACTCTGCTTTTATTTAAATGAACCAATAATCTTTCATGGTTTCATATATTTACATTTACCACTTTATCATCACGTATAGTAGCAAGTAACAATATTGTTTCTATGGTATCTAGAATTCAGTCTATAAACATTTTATTTGAATACAAATGCACAAAACTGCAAACTCATGACAAAATGAATTCTATAATTCTATAATATAAAAAATTCTAAATTTCTTCCACAATAACATTGTTACTGTTGGACTTTTCATCAATTCCTCAAGTCAGCGTTTTCTTTTAATGAGGAGAGCAGAGACGGCTTTTCCTTTATCTATTTAATTATCAATTAAGTCATATGAATAAAGTATACAGAGCTCTGGGTCACAGCTTTACACAATACCATGCGAGTTTCATCCCCAGGTACTCTGCGACAACCTTGCCTTTCCCTGATCCATATATTTATACATTTTAACACAAGTGGGTTGTCCTTTCTTGAAAGATGGCAGCTGATAGGTGTTGCTTCAATAGTGATCTCCACCCATCCCGATTCTTGTTTTGTTCCTGCACACATAGATTAACATAAAGGAAAGCACCATATATTACTAAATGCAGTTTGTGTTTTCTAAAGCTTCTAAAGTTTGACTAAAGGATTTCCCTTAGTCATAAAAGCAATTTTAGCTTTAAATCCTTTAGTCATTACAGCAATTTATTACAATTCAGTAATTATTAATTCTTGCTAAGCTAGATATGTATACATTTATTCCTTTATTACAGTTAGTGTTATCACAGTAAATCAGTTGAGTCACTTTTAATAATGTAGCACTTTTTTATAATAGAGATTGTTTCAAAGTAGCTTTGATCAAAGGAGAGAATAAAACAAAGTTTGTGAGAAAAAAAACAAAGTCTGCATTCTGTCAGGTCTTTATAGCCAGCTTCCCTCCTGGGTAATCACGCTCAGGTGGTGCAATCAGGTTCCTGTGAGTAGGCAAGAGGGAGGAGCCAAGGGAACACAGCAAAACAACACAGACAGACAAGCAACAGAAAAACAATACGTCTCTGGACGTAACACTGTACAGCAGCTCTAGAAGCGCAGGCCAATCAATAATATTGATGAATATTAATAACCTTGCAATAAACAGAGACTAATATCAGCGTAGATGCCATTCTTCTTATGATGTAACGTACATCATACGTGTATGCAGCCTAACAGTCATTTGACATGATTTATATATATATATATAATGTAGGGGAACAGTTAAGACCCGAGGACCAGATATGTTGAATGAAGACCAGGAGTCAGAAGTGCAGTCAATAGAAGAGATTTTAGTGAAGTTTAATTTGCAGTTTCATCAGCAGAAGCCAGCTTCAGGTCTCACAAGGAGTTCGTAGGCCGCCCCACTTTCAATAACATTATTACAGCAATTATACTCTAACAGAAGCTACTAACTACGTCAACGATTAAAGTCAGGTTAAATGATTCTGATTCTTTAAGAAAGAAAGATAAACAAGAAAGACACATAAACAAAACTAGTAATTTTCCACACAAGAGCAGACAGTCTGAACCATATCTTCGTTGATCACATGGTTGATGGGTTAGTGACTGTAACGGAGTTAAATGTTCGGGGAGGAAGGAAGCGGGAACCGGCAGACGTTCAACAGACTTTAATCACCAAATAAAACAAATGCAAAATAAACATAATGGTGGCAGTCTCTCACGGACGATTGCCGGCCACACACAAAACATAACATAAAGTCTAGGCCTGGTCCTCTCTCGTCTTCCACTGTCGTCGCTCCTCCTTTTAAGTCTCCGCTCCTTCGTGAGACTCGAGACACCGGTGGCTTCGCAGGTGACGCTCATTCCTAATCATGCTCTCGTGATGCTCTCACGGTCCTTCGACCCCGCCCTGCTCGCCACAGTGACCTTCCACATGGCTTGGCAAGAATAATAAGTCATTCCGTCTCCTTATGGTGCCAGTTAATCACCTCACCAATACAGACCATATTAACACACACACAGATACACAGCTTCTCCAAGGCTGAACTCGGCTCAGGTTCCAACTATCAACAGAAAGACTCTCAAAACATTCTGATAACATGTTCTATCTGGTGAGAAGTACAGACAATATTCATCCTTACTCTAAGGAAAAATACAGAAAAGTAAAGAAAGGCTTTAACTAATAAAAATCCCTAACTTGATTATAATAATATAATTTACAAATCATTCAAATAAGAAAAGGAAAAGAACATAGGAACAAATGAAAAAAAGAAAAGAATATATGTAAAAATAAGAAAAATAATATATAATATATATATATATATATATATATATATATATATATATATATATATATATACAGCACAAGCAGCAATGAATTTACGAATCGTCTCTATATTGATAGGGGAACAGTGGAACACGGTTTTGACGACGGCCTCAGGGATTGCAAAAAAGCGTCGAGATAACAGAGGATCGAGATAACCAAAACCCAATATGGCGATTTGTTTGATGAAGCGATCGGTATGCTATAAAAATGTACATACAGGGTATATGTTTGCTAACAACAAAAGGCATACGTGCACCAACTAACAGCAGAGATTGTAACGGCTACTTTATGTATGTTGGGAATATACCTTTAAGACGGCGTATGTAGTTCTGTGCGCGTTGTTCTGGCGTGAGTGCATATGGGGAGGAGAGTGTTTTTGAGTGAGGAGAGAGATGGCCGCTCTACGTCTGACTGTTATATTCCATAATCTGCTGTTTCTATTTTCCTTCTTTTATTTGTTATGTTTGTCAGAGTGTTTTCTTTTTCCTGGTTTGTACTTACGCTCTTTACAAGTTTGAGAAGAGTGTGAAACCATCTAAAAAGCTCATCATCTGGGCAGTCATCAACCACTCCGACAGCTGGTGCAATATTTACCAGTATACGATTAAAACCACCTTCGATTCTCGATACAAACCTTTAATTATATTCTCCAACAATGTAAACAGAATTTCGCTCACAGCGGAAACACAGTCACAACACACATAAACACATTCGCTCAAAACACCGTCATTTCGCTCTGACACAGTTTTGAAAAGTTTTGTACATGCGGTTACTATGGTTTCTTTTAAAAGTCTAAAATGCTTTGTTGCTTTTTGCCTTTAACGGTCTTGCTTGAAATGCTTCTAAGCTTCTATCAGTAACAACTTCTTTATCAATGGCAATGTTCTCTGGAAATTCTTGGACAGTGAAGGCGAACTCCTGTGCCTCCTCTTCCAAGATAGCATCTGTAAAGCTTGATTTTTCAGAGAGTTCTTCTGTGGCTGCACAGCACTGTGCCGCAAGAGTAAGTGAAGCGTCATTGGAGTGAGCGACCATACAGACCATGATGCACGTGCAACGTGAACTCGGCGCATGCACAGTGAACTCAGTACTATCATTAGTCGCGGGGATCGAGATAACTGATGTAAAGTGGCGACTTTGTCCCTCTTTTGTGCTCGAGATATCAGGGTTCGGCGACATAAAAGAATCGACATAATCGATAAGAAAATGTTAAGAAAAATAGGGAGTTTCACTTCATAAACGTCGACATAACAGGGTTGGCGAGATAACCAAGGTCGAGATAAGTGGGTTCCACTGAATATATATATATATATATATATATATATATATATATATATATATAATGCATTATAAATATATATATAATTTGTTATGCGTTTGCCAAGTTGAAGAGATGTGTTTTTAGTCTAGATTGTGTCTGCTTCTGAGTGTGTCTGTGTGTCTTGCTATATTTGGAAGACTGTTCCAGATTTTAGGTGACAAATGGGAAATGTATCGACCGCCAGCAGTTGACTTTGATATTCTAGTTATTGTCTACTGGACAGATCGCAATAGACATAAAGGACTATAATATGTTAAGAGTACTCCCCAAGTACTGGGGAACTAAACAATTTAATGCTTTGCAAATAATTAGCAAGATTTTAAAATGTATTCAGTGTTTAATAGGGAACCAATGCAGTGTTGGCTATTCTATATAGGCCACCAGGGCACCATACAGACTTTATCAAAGAATTTGCTGATTTTCTCTCAGAATTAGTAATGTCCTCAGATAAAGTCATAATTGTCGGTGATTTTAATATCCATAGATAATGAAAAAGACGCATTGGGATTGGCCTTTAGAGACATTTTAAACTCTATTGGAGTTACACAACATGTATCAGGACCCACTCATTCTCGTAATCATACTTTAGATCTAATATTGTCATATGGGATCAATGTTGATACGGTTCAAATTCTGCAGCAGAGCGATGACATCTCAGATCATTACTTAGTTGCATGTAGATTACCTTTAGCCAAAGTCAAAAAACTAACTCCCTGTTATAAATATAGTAGAACTATCACTTCTAACACAAAAGATAGCTTTATAAATAATCTTCCTGATCAATTTCATCTACTTAACATCCCAGATAGCCTAGAAGAACTTGATGTTGCAACAGAAACTATAAACTCTCTCTTTTCCAGCACTTTAGACACTGTTGCTCCGTTACGCTTAAAGAAGATTAAAGAAAATAGTCCAACACCGTGGTACAACGAGCACACCCGGGCCCTCAAGAGAGCAGCCAGAAAAATGGAGCGGAGCTGGAAAAAAACTAAGCTAGAGGTTTTTCGCATTTCATGGAAAGACAGCTCTATTGCATTCAGAAAGGTCTTAAGATCAGCTAGATCTACTTACTTTTCTACCCTCTAGGTATTTATTTGATACAGTGACTAAATTAACAAGAAATAAAGCCTCAACCCCAGATGCTTTAAAATCAGCACAGCACTAATGACTTCATTGACTTCTTTACTTGCAAAATTCACAATATTAGAGAGAAAATTATAACCATGCAACCGTCTACTACAATATTCCAAAATACAGTAAATTTTAGTGTCCCTGAAGAAAAATTCCACTCCTTCATTGCTATTGGGGAGGAAGAATTGTCTAAACTTGTTAAATCATCAAAATCAACAACATGTATGTTACACCCAATACCAACTAAGCTACTGAAAGAGATGCTTCCAGAAATCATAGATCCTATTCTTAATATAATTAATTCTTCTTTGTCATTAGGATACGTACCAAAAACCTTTAAGCTGGCTGTAAGTAAACCGCTTATTAAAAAACCACAACTTGATCCTACAGAATTAGTTAATTACAGGCCGATATCGAATCTACCTTTCTTGTCAAAGATTCTAGAAAAGGCAATATCTTTACAACTATGTTGCTTTCTAGAAAGAAAGAGCATCTACGAGGATTTCCAGTCAGGATTTAGACCATATCATAGTACTGAGACTGCTCTCATTAGAGTTACAAATGATTTGCTCTTATCATCCGATCGTGGTTGTATCTCTCTGTTAGTGTTACTGGACCTTAGTGCTGCATTTGATACAATTGACCACAAAATCCTTCTGAATAGACTTGAAAATTATGTTGGCATTAGTGGAGTTGCATTAGCCTGGTTCAAGTCTTACCTATCTGATCGTTATCTGTTTGTAGCAGTAAATGAGGAGATGTCATATCGGTTACGGGTTCAGTATGGAGTTCCTCAAGGTTCAGTACTAGGACCATTGCTTTTCACCCTGTACATGCTTCCTTTGGGTGCAGTTATTAGGAAGCATGGCATTAGCTTTCATTGTTACGCTGATGATACTCAGCTCTATATTTCTTCTCATCCTGATGAAACGAACAAATTCAGTAAATTAACAGAATGCATAACTGATATAAAAAATTGGATGACTAATAACTTTCTACTGCTAAATTATGAAAAAAACAGAGATTCTAATTATTAGACCAAAAAGTTCAGCACATAATAATCTAGACCAGTGGTCCCCAACCCCCGGTCGAAGTGCCACCGGGCCGCGGAGCAATTTCGCGGACCGGTCCGTCGATGAAATGGTTCCGGGCCGCGGAGCGCATTCGCGGAGCAGTCCGTTAGCTGCTGCAAGCGGCTGTGGCGATGTGACTATGGAGACGTTTGAACAGTCTCGCTTGCGCTCGCACCAATCCCCCCCCCCTCCCCCGTCAACAATCTCGTGCGGACCCACCATCCATCTCACTCGCACGAACCCCCCCCCCCCCCCCCCCCCCCCCCCGTCAACAATCTCGAGCGGGCACCGCTCCGCGGCAAAGTTATCACACGTGTACCGGTCCGCGGCACAAAAAAGGTTGGGGACCACTGATCTAGACTACTGCCTAACACTCGATGGCTGCTCTGTCAAGTCTTCGTCGTCAGTTAGAAACCTGGGTGTGCTCTTTGATACCAATCTTTCATTTGAAAGCCATGTTTCTAGCATCTGTAAAACAGCGTTCTTCCGTCTTAAAAATATATCTAAATTGCGACATATGCTATCTAAGACAAATGCGGAAAGGTTAGTTCATGCGTTCATGAGTTCAAGGCTAGATTATTGTAATGCTTTACTAGGTGGTTGCCCTGCACGCTTAATAAACAAATTCCAGCTGGTCCAAAATGCAGCAGCTCGAGTTCTTACTAGAACCAGGAAGTATGAGCATATTAGCCCAGTTCTGTCAAACCTGCACTGGCTTCCTATTAAACACCGAATACATTTTAAAATCTTGCTAATTACTTACAAAGCATTAAATGGTTTAGCTCCACAGTACTTGAGCGATCTCTTAACACATTATAGTCCTTCACGTCTATTGCGATCCCAAAATACTGACCAGCTTATAATACCTAGAATATCAAAGTCAACTGCTGGCGGTCGATCCTTTTCCTATTTAGCTCCTAAACTCTGGAACAGTCTTCCTATTACAGTTCGGGAAGCAGACACACTCTGTCAGTTTAAATGTAGACTAAAAACACATCTCTTCAACCTGGCATACACATAACACATTATACATACATTTTTAATCCAAATCATGTAAAATGATTGCATAATTTAGATAAGCCGGAACCGGGAACATTCCCATAACACCTGATGTACTCGATACATCAGAAGAAGAATGGCATCTACGCTGATATTGGTCTCTGTTTATTCCGAGGTTACCGTTGTCACGCGTGTGTATGAGGCAGACACGGAGACGAAGAAATCCAATACTTTGAAGTTTATTGGCACACAAAGGCACAGAAGGAAATACACCACACTATTGACGAGAACGAACACAGACTAAGACTAACACAAGGCTTAAATACATAGAGGATAATAGGAAGGCGGGGATAGCAAACGAGACTGATAAGGGAATTGATGCGAACACAGGTGAGGCAGATGACAAGAGGAGCGCACAATCAGGGAGTAAATGGGAACAAGGAAGACAGAACCATGACAGTACACCCCCTCCGACAAGGCGTGACCTCACGGCATAAGAGGAACACCTTGCGGAGGGAGGGGCAGGGGACTAGACAAACACGAAGGACCAGAAAAGGGCGGGAGGGTGGGGACCCTGGAGGCTGAGGAGTCCAGAATCAGGGGGGTTTCCAGGGTGGTGCAACCCTCCAGGGCGGTGCCGGTGGTAGCTCTGGCGGGGCCGGCTGGAGGGCCGGCGGTGGCTTTGGCGGTGCCGGCTGGAGGGCCGGCGGTGGCTCTGGCGGTGCCAGCTGGAAGGCCGGCGGTGGCTCTGGCGGTGCCGGCTGGAAGGCCGGCGGTGGCTCTGGCGGTGCCGGCTGAAGGGCCGGCGGTGGCTCTGGCGGTGCCGGCTGGAAGGCCGTCTGGACGGCCGGCGGTGGCTCTGGCGGTGCCGGCTGGAGTGCCGGCTGGAGTGCCGGCGGTGGCTCTGGCGGGGCCGGCTGGAGTGCCGGCTGGCCCGGCTGGAGTATCGGCGGTGGCTCTGGCGGGGCCGGCTGGAGCGCCGGCTGGACGGCCGGCGGTGGCTCTGGCGGGGCCGGCTGGAGTGCCGGCTGGACCGGCTGGAGTGCCGGCGGGACGGCTGGCGGCGGCTCTGGGAGGTCGAGGAAGGCCGGCGGCGGCTCTGGGAGGTCTCTGAAGGCCGGGTCGGGCCACGGCAGCTCAGGCTCTGGCGGGTCGGGCCACGGCAGCTCAGGCTCTGGCGGGTCGGGTCAGCTGGATCCGGGCCGTATCCAGATCAGATGAAGGACCTGGACACGAGCACAGCACTGCCCTGAAGTGTCTGCGGAGATCGTGACTCTACTAGACCCTCCCCTGTGACGATCATGAACCCATCCCTAACCGGACCAAATTGGACTTCATATTGGACTTGAATTGTTGTATAATAATCATACACTGTTTGGCTGTTGGCCAGAGGAGAACTGGTCCCTCGACTGAGCCTGGTTTCTCCCAAGGTTTTTTCTCCAAGTCAAGTCAAGTCAAGTCACCTTTATTTATATAGCGCTTTTTACAATGTAGATTGTTTCAAAGCAGCTTTACAGGAAAAACAATATAAACAAAGTTTGTTTGGCTGAACAGAAGCCCCAAAAGAGCAGGCGAATCAATACAATTGATGAATTTTAAGTGTTAAGTTTCCCCAACTGAGCAAGCCATAGGCGACAGCGGCAAGGAACCAAAACTCCGGCAGGTGACGTAACGAATGAAGAATAGAATGGAGAAAAAACCTTGGGAGAAACCAGGCTCAGTTGGGGGACCAGTTCTCCTCTGGCCAACAGCCAAACCGTGCATGATTATTATACAACAATTCAAGTCCAATATGAAGTCCAATTTGGTCCGGTTAGAGATGGGTTCATGATCGTCACAGGGGAGGGTCCAGTAGAGTCACGGTCTCCGCAGACACCCCAGGGCAATGCTGTGCTCGTTTCCAGGTCCTTCATCTGATCTGGATACGGCCCGGATCCAGCTGCCCACGGTAACCTCGGAATAAACAGAGACCAATATCAGCATAGATGCCATTCTTCTTCTGATGTATCGAGTACATCAGGTGTTATGGGAATGTTCCCGGTTCCGGCTTATCTAAATTATGCAGCCTAACAATAATTTTACATGATTTGGGTTAAAAATGTATGTATAATGTGTTATGTGTATGCCAGGTTGAAAAGATGTGTTTTTAGTCTACATTTAAACTGACAGAGTGTGTCTGCTTCCCGAACTGTAATAGGAAGACTGTTCCAGAGTTTAGGAGCTAAATAGGAAAAGGATCGCCCGCCAGCAGTTGACTTTGATATTCTAGGTATTATAAGCTGGTCAGTATTTTGGGATCGCAGTAGACGTGAAGGACTATAATGTGTTAAGAGATCGCTCAAGTACTGTGGAGCTAAACCATTTAATGCTTTGTAGGTAATTAGCAAGATTTTAAAATGTATTCGGTGTTTAATAGGAAGCCAGTGCAGGTTTGACAGAACTGGGCTAATATGCTCATACTTCCTGGTTCTAGTAAGAACTCGAGCTGCTGCATTTTGGACCAGCTGGAATTTGTTTATTAAGCGTGCAGAGCAACCACCTAGTAAAGCATTACAATAATCTAGCCTTGAACTCATGAACGCATGAACTAATTTTTCCGCATTTGTCTTAGATAGCATATGTCGCAATTTAGATATATTTTTAAGATGGAAGAACGCCGTTTTACAGATGCGAGAAACATGGCTTTCAAATGAAAGATTGGTATCAAAGAGCACACCCAGGTTTCTAACTGACGACGAAGACTTGACAGAGCAGCCATCGAGTGTTAGGCAGTAGTCTAGATTATTATGTGCCGAACTTTTTGGTCTAAAAATTAGAATCTCTGTTTTTTCAGAATTTAGCTGTAGAAAGTTATTAGTCATCCAATTTTTTATATCGGTTATGCATTCTGTTAGTTTAGTGAATTTGTTCGTTTCATCAGGATGAGAAGAAATATAGAGCTGAGTATCATCAGCGTAACAATGAAAGCTAATGCCATGCTTCCTAATAACTGCACCCAAAGGAAGCATGTACAGGGTGAAAAGCAATGGTCCTAGTACTGAACCTTGAGGAACTCCATACTAAACCCGTGACCGATATGACATCTCCTCATTTAATGCTACAAACTGATAACGCTCAGATAAGTATGACTTGAACCAGACTAATGCAACTCCACTAATGCCAACATAATTTTCAAGTCTATTCAGAAGGATTTTGTGGTCAATTGTATCAAATGCAGCACTAAGGTCCAGTAACACTAACAGAGAGATACAACCACGATCGGATGATAAGAGCAAATCATTTGTAACTCTAATGAGAGCAGTCTCAGTACTATGATATGGTCTAAATCCTGACTGGAAATCCTCGTAGATGCTGTTTCTTTCTAGAAAGGAACATAGTTGTAAAGATATTGCCTTTTCTAGAATCTTTGACAAGAAAGGTAGATTCGATATCGGCCTGTAATTAACTAATTCTGTAGGATCAAGTTGTGGTTTTTTAATAAGCGGTTTAATTACAGCCAGCTTAAAGGTTTTTGGTACGTATCCTAATGACAAAGAAGAATTAATAATATTAAGAATAGGATCTATGATTTCTGGAAGCATCTCTTTCAGTAGCTTAGTCGGTATTGGGTCTAGCATACATGTTGTTGATTTTGATGATTTAACGAGTTTAGACAATTCTTCCTCCCCAATAGCAATGAAGGATTGGAATTTTTCTTCAGGGACACTAAATTGTACTGTATTTTGGAATATTGTAGTAGATTGTTGCAAGTTTATTATTTTCTCTCTAATATTATTAATTTTGCAAGTAAAGAAGTCCATGAAGTCATTAGTGCTGTGCTGATTTAAAGCATCTGGGGTTGAGGCTTTATTTCTTGTTAATTTAGTCACTGTATCAAATAAATACCTAGGGTTGTATTTGTTTTCTTCTAAGAGGGTAGAAAAGTAAGTAGATCTAGCTGATCTTAAGGCCTTTCTGAATGCAATAGAGCTGTCTTTCCATGAAATGCGAAAAACCTCTAGCTTAGTTTTTTTCCAGCTCCGCTCCATTTTTCTGGCTGCTCTCTTGAGGGCCCGGGTGTGCTCGTTGTACCGCGGTGTTGGACTATTTTCTTTAATCTTCTTTAAGCGTAACGGAGCAACAGTGTCTAAAGTGCTGGAAAAGAGAGAGTTTATAGTTTCTGTTGCAATAACAAGTTCTTCTAGGCTATCTGGGATGTTAAGTAGATGAAACTGATCGGGAAGATTATTTATAAAGCTATCTTTTGTGTTAGGAGTGATAGTTCTACTATATTTATAACAGGGAGTTAGTTTTTCGACTTTGGCTAAAGGTAATCTACACGCAACTAAGTAATGATCTGAGATGTCATCGCTCTGCTGCAGAATTTGAACAGTATCAACATTGATCCCATATGACAATATTAGATCTAAAGTATGATTACGAGAATGAGTGGGTCCTGATACATGTTGTGTAACTCCAATAGAGTTTAAAATGTCTCTAAATGCCAATCCCAATGCGTCTTTTTCATTATCTACATGGATGTTAAAATCACCGACGATTATGACTTTATCTGCAGACATTACTAATCCTGAGAGAAAATCGGCAAATTCTTTATAATCTTTTTGATAAAGTCTGTATGGTGCCCTGGTTGCCTGTATAGAATAGCCAGCACAAAAGTTAAACAGGAATTATTACTTGCACTAGATAATTTTACATTGAGGACCATCACTTCAAAAGAATTATATTTCAAATTAGACCTTTGAGCAGTACTGATCGTGTTACTATAAATTACAGCAACACCTCCTCCTTTACCTTTCAGACGAGGCTCATGTTTATAACAGTAATTTTGAGGGGTGGACTCATTTAAAGTAATATAATCGTTTACCTTTCAGACGAGGCTGGTTTTAGCCAAGTTTCTGTCAAACACAGCACATCTAGTTTATGATCTGTAATCATATCATTTACAATAAGTGCTTTTGAGGAAAGGGATCGTATATTCAGTAACCCAAGCTTTATCATTTGTTCATTTGTGTTATATCCGTTCTTAGCTGTTTGTAAATCAATTAAATTTTTACTCTTAAACGATTTTGAGAAATTTTTGTATTTGCTAATTCGGGGAACAGACACAATCTCTATAGGATGATATCTAGGTGAAAGAGTCTCTATGTGTTGCAATTTATCTGACCTCTGTGACGTGAGACAGCTAGCAGACGGTCGGTTTAGCCAGTTTGTCTGCTTCCTGACCTGGACCCCAGTTAGTCAAGGTTTAGCTCTAAGACTATATGCCAAATTATTAGAGAGAAGAGCGGCACCATCCCAGGTGGGATGAATACCATCTCTTTTCAACAGGTCAGGTCTGCCCCAAAAACTTTTCCAATTGTCTATAAACCCTATGTTATTCCGCGGGCACCACTTAGACATCCAGCCATTGAGTGAGGATAATCTGCTAAGCATCTCATCACTCCTGCGCATAGGAAGAGGGCCAGAGCAAATTACGGTGCCTGACATCGTACTTGCGAGTTCACACACCTCTTTAATATTACTTTTAGTGATCTCCGACTGACGAAGTCGGACATCATTAGCGCCGACGTGAATAACAATCTTAGAGTATTTACGATTAGCCTTAGCCAGCACTTTTAAATTTGCTTTGACGTCAGGCGCTCTGGCTCCGGCAAACATGTGACTATGGTGGCTGGAGTCTCTATTTTCACATTCCGAGTAATAGAATCGCCAATCACTAGGGCACTTTCAACAGGTTTCTCAGTGGGTGCGTCACTGAGTGGGGAGAACCTGTTTGATGTTCTGATCGGAATGGAACAGTGGTTTTTTGACCCGCGATTATGCCGTCTCACAGTCACCCAGTTGCCCTATAGAATCGCCAATCACTAGGGCACTTTCAACAGGTTTCTCAGTGGGGGCCTCTACAGCCGGAACCGAACAATGTACAGGGTTTGCTAAGCTAGTCGCATCCAAAGTAGTATCTAAAGCCCTTGCATTCTTACTATCCTCGATTAAAGTTTGGATGCGTGTCTCTAATTCTGAAACCTTCTCTGTCAGCCTAATTGTGTCCCTACATTTATGACATGTGAAGCCTTCACAGCTGACAGAGACAGAAAGACTATGCATGAAGCAGGCAGTGCAAGTGACAATTTTGAGAGAAGATGACATGACTCACCGCGTGTGTTGATCCACCTTGTTGACCAGTTGTTTGATGAAGTCGGGGAAAAAAGGCGCAGGCGAGAAAAACGCTGTATGCACGGACAGTAAGATAGCACAATGCTAACGCGTTTAGCGACTTAGATTAAAGCTAACGATTACAATATATTAAATAATCTAATATTGTATTTAGCAATACAAACGAACGTCGAGTTTAAGATCTAAAACAAAAATCAAGTTTATATGTCAGTGCAAACGCAATCCACTCGAGCAGACAGGAAACAGCAGTGCAGCAGTCAAAAACGGTCCGTCTGGAACAATCAGCCACACAGAAGGTTCCAGAACAGAAAGAGATCCATTCTATTCTTCATTCGTTACGTCACCTGCCGGAGTTTTGGTTCCTTGCCGCTGTCGCCTATGGCTTGCTCAGTTGGGGAAACTTAACACTTAAAATTCATCAATTGTATTGATTCACCTGCTCTTTTGGGGCTTCTGTTCAGCCAAACAAACTTTGTTTATATTGTTTTTCCTGTAAAGCTGCTTTGAAACAATATACATTGTAAAAAGCGCTATATAAATAAAGGTGACTTGACTTGACTTGTTGACAGAACGTAGCTAATATGCTCATACTTCCTGGTTCTAGTAAGAACTCGAGCTACTGCATTTTGAACCAACTGGAATTTGTTTATTAAGCATGCAGGGCAACCACCCAGTAGAGCATTACAATAATCTAGCCTTGAACTCATGAACACATGAACTAATTTTTCCGCATTCGTCACTGAGAGCATATGTTGTTACATATGTTATTACATACTTACATATATTTTTAAGATGGAAGAATGCAGTTTTACAGATGCTAGAAACGTGGCTTTCAAATGAAAGATTGGTATCAACAAAGAGTACACCCAGGTTTCTAACTGACGACGAAGACTTGACAGAGCAACCATCGAGTGTTAGACAATAGTCTAGGTTATTACACACAGAACATTTTGGTCTAACAATTACATTCTCTGTTTTTTTCAGAATTAAGTAGTAGGAAATTACTAGTCATCCAATTTTTTATATCAGTTATGCATTTCGTTAATTTAGTGAATTGGTACGTTTCATCAGGACAATATAGAGCAAAAATAGAGCTGAGTATCATCGACATAACAGTGAAAGCTAAAAGCTAATGCCATGGGTCCTCATGATTGTACTCAAAGGAAGCATGTACAGGGCGAAAAGCAATAGTCCTAGTACTGAAACTTGAGGAACTACTGTCTTTTGTGTATAGTATCAAATGCAACCCTAAGATCCAGTAAAACTAAGAGAGAGATACAACCACGATCGGATGATAACTCTCGTTTGTAACTCTAATGAGAGCAGTTTCAGTACTATTATACAGTCTAAATCCTGACTGGAAATCCTTGTAGATACAGTTTCTTTCTAAAAGGAAAATAGTTGTGACGATATTGCCTTTTCTAGAACCTTTGACAGAAAAGGTAGGTTCAATATTGGCCTGTAATTAACTAATTCTATAGTATCAAGTTGTGGTTTTTTAATAAGCAGTTTAATTACGGCTAGTTTACGTATCCTAATGACAAAGATGAATTAACAATATTAAGAAGAGTATCTATGATTTTTGGAAGCATCTCTTACAGTAGCTTAGCTGGTATTGGGTCTAGCATACATGTTGTTGATTTTGATGATTTAACGAGTTTAGACAATTCTTATGAGATCAAAATCCCGCCAATAGTACTGCGGTCGTAAATCAAAAGTTTAAGTGCATTTTAAAAAATAACAAGCGTAAATCAACATTTTAAACGCATAAAAAAACGATGTTGTGCGCAAAACAAACTTGTTTGTGTGTTATTAAACATTTCGCTTTCATTCCTCAGTTTTTTGTGTTCTCTTCCATTTTCTGCTCACTTGATATTTTTCTGCTAGCTTGCAATCTTTTCCTCTTCGCTCTCGTTTCCAAGTTCTGCACTTACGATCCAAAAAGTTGCAGTTCAAGTTTCATGTAAATTAGGGATATTAGTATATTATCCCGTAATAAAGGGAATTGCAGTAGTCCAGTCGCGATGTAATGAAGGCATGGATAGCTGTCTCTAAAGAACCCTCGGAAGGAAGGATTTAATTTTAGAGAGAAAGCGAAGATGGAAGAAACTAGAACCAACAATAGTGCTTATTTGCTTGTCAAATTTTAAACAGTTGTCAAAAACCACTCCCAGATTCCTCACTTTGGGAGAGATAAATCGGAAGGAAGGATTTAATTTTAGAGAGACGAAGATGGAAGATAGTGCTTATTTGCTTGTCAAATTTTAAACAGTTGTCAAAAACCACTCCCAGATTCCTCACTTTGGGAGAGATAAATGAACTTAAAGACTCAAGATCAATAGGATTTTGTGTTTTGGAGTCAGAAGGGTTGAAGACAATGACTTCCGTTTTATCTGAGTTTAGGGAAAGAAAGTTATTGGAAAGCCATGATTTAACATCGTCCAGGCATGCTAATAGAGTATGGAGAGCAGATTTTTCTTTTCTTGTTATAGGCAGATAGATTTGCATGTCATCTGCGTAGCAGTGGAAGGAAACATTGTGTTTGCTAAAGATAGAGCCCAAAGGAAGCAAGTAAAGAGAGAAAAGGGTAGGAGCTAGAATGGAGCCCTGAGGAACACCACAGCTTAGATTGCTTGGATAGGAAGTGAAGTTACCAACTTTAACTAAGAAACTTCGATTGGTTAAAAAAGATTTGAACCAGCTTAAGACCTCCCCCTGTAGCCCGATGCAGGATGTAGCCCGATGCAGGATTCCAGGCGAGAGACAAGAATCTCGTGATCAACAGTGTCAAAAGCTGAGGACAGATCAAGCATAACTAAAATGACAGAATCGCCTGAATCAGTAGCCATTAGGATGTCATTAAGGACTCTGATAAGGGCAGTTTCGGTACTGTGCATAGTTTTGAAACCAGACTGAAATTTCTCGTAGATGTGATTATTTGCTAAAAAGGATTGGAGCTGTAAAAACAAATTTTTTTCCATTACCTTAGAAATAAAAGGTAAAACAGATATGGGCCGGACATTTGATAAGACAGAAACATCCAGTGAGGGTTTCTTTAGAACTGGAGTTACCATGGCCATTTTTAAAGCTGTCTGGGACAGACCCTGAATGCAGACATTTGTTTAACAGGGACACCAGTCCTGATCCAATAATGTCTATCAATTGTTTCAAATAACGAGGGTGTATAGTATCAAAGGGACAAAGGGTAGGTTTAAGTTTTACAATAACTTCCTTGACTGATTGTAGAGAGACAGAGTTAAACGTAGTCCAAAAGGCAGGTGGGTTTCCAGGTGTCGAGATTTCGTGATCAGCTGCTTGTATCTGGGCCCTCAGACTCATTGCTTTGTCACTGAAATGTCTCAAGAAATCTTCACAAAGTGTAGAAGTAGGATTTTGAAAAGTACTTACAGGGGGATTTAGCACTGAGTTTATAACCGAAAAGAGAATTTTAGGAGTGTGGTGGTGTTTATCAATCAAATTTGAGAAGTAGAGAGACTTGGCTCTCTTTACATCACACTGATACAGAGTCAATTTTTTTTTCAGAATATCGAATGAGATTGTTAGTTTGTCCTTTTTCTATGAAAATTTTTTGTGCCATTAATATTGAACGAAATATTAGTGAAAACGAACAAAAATACTCTCCACGAACGAAAAAAACTAACCTCAAACAAAAGAAATTAGAATAAACTGCATTCTTTGTTGACAGTTCCCTAAACTGCGGTTTCGCTGCCGGAGTTTTCGTGTTCGCTTTCAAAGTTTTCGTTTACGATTCTCAAATTTACGTTCGTCTTTCTGACTCAAACCTAACATGTGGGCGGGGCTTAACAAGGTTCGCTCTCATTGGCTAGTGCAATTTTGATTGACGGCTCCTTGAACCGGAAGTAGTTGATGCTTCAATGACGCGATTTTCAGAGCACCTGGGGCTGTATACAAACACACACGCGAATAATCATAGTTTATTATAGAACACTAATAGACACGTCACCAGGAGCGGCAGCAAGCCTCAACATCCTCCTCGCAGACTGAGATAAGTTTAATACCGTTTTATTCCTGTTCTTTATGAAAGTTATTTCTATATTTAGCATTGTGAGAGAGAAGATCAGGTCACATCGGTCTTCACGATCCTTCATAAATCATGCTGATTTGCGGCTCAAGAAACTTTTCTGATTATTGTTAGTGTTGAAATGTTTAACATTTGCTTAACATTGTTGTTATGCTTCATAATTCTTTAAACAGAAAGGAAGAGCATTTATGAAACACGTTTATTAAAGCATTTTTTAATACCATTATAAATGTCTCCTATAATATTACACTGTTTTATTGTATTTATCATCTAATAAATTCAGCTTTAATCACTGGAATAAATAAAAGTAACATTATTAAAATAGAAAGTTATTTCAAAAGTGTAGTGATGTGCCACAATATTACTTTTCTTTACTGTAATTTATTAAATCCAGGCTTGGTAAGACTTTTTTTTAAAAACATTAATACATTGTAATGCTTTCAAATTTTTGACAGGTATTTTAATGTAATTGAAATGGAGCATGAAAAGGGTGATAGAAACAGCTAGTGTTATTCTTAAACCTTGTCTGTATACTCAGTTTTCTAAAGAAGCAATTAATTACATTTTGTACTTTTTCAAAATAGATGCAATTTAATGTTTTAAAAATGTGTTGTTTATTTTAATGCCTTAGATGGAGACACTCAGGACGAGGCGACGCTCTCTGTCCCACAGCTGATGCAATGGCTGATTGGTCAAGCACACAGGCATCTGCTTCACATTCAAAATGAACATTCCTCTTAAAGCATATCACATTGTCTTTAAACACATAACATGTTAAAATCAAAGTAAATTGTTTTATTTTCTGATTAAAATTGCCAGAACTGAATGTCTATGTTTGAATTTTTAAAATACTTAAATTGAGCATAGTCTTTGGATTATATGAAGTGTTTGGAGATTGAGGTCCCGGTCATTCAGTGGTGATTGAAGGGATTGTTCAGTCCATGGAGAACAGCAAGTGTTTGCCCTGCCAAGGGGCAATGGCTCTCTGGCCCCACCACACCGTCCACTGGGTCAATATCAGCAGATTCCTCTTGAAACAGTTGCTCCACTACCTGAAAAGAGAAACCTCACAAAGAATGACCTACACTATTTAGTTTGATAAATTAGTGAATTATATTATCCCAATGTGGCTATATTCAGGTAATGTTCCAAGTATGTTATTCATTTACAGATAACCTCATGACCAAAATTGGAGATTTCTGAAGTGAACGTTGAGGGCCAAAGTTAAGAACGCTATTGTCATATCAATGAAGCAAAATGACAATGGAAAAGAAAGCATCAGTGGTCTATTATTATTAGTGTTTATGAATGGTTTATCATACTAGCTATCCTGGCTATATTCATGGCAAATAAAAAACGTACAGATGTAAAAACTATCATACATTAAAAAAGGTCTTTAAACTTTTATCTATTATAAAAATTCTAAAACTAAAATGACCGTTTAATTTTTTGTTAATAAGACTCAACTGAAAGGTAAAGCATTCGCATCACTTCATAAAATTGAAGTTAAATTATGTAATGTCTAACTTTCTAGGGTTTGTTAGTAATTAATCTTAAACTAAACTGTTCAGTGTAAATCTGGATGCATCAGTGTGTGGCGACAGTAAGACCTTCTGAGTGTAAATACTCACATAAGTGTATGGTTGGTACTTGCACAAACAAGAGGCAATGGTGCAGGTTTACATTCGCTGCAATATATCAGATTGCACTTGTTCCTGCAGGTACAAACAATGCGTAGTTAGGTGCATATCAGACAGCCTGAGTAAAGGCTTATCTATCTGAGCTTATCAACTTTAGCAGTGTAGACAAATTTCATAAAATCCCTTGCATATAAAATATGTAGACAATTTTCATACAGAACAGGAATACAACTGTATTGACTACTGTATTAAACTTACCTCAGGCTGCGAGGAGGATGTTAAATAACTTTCTATTTTAATAATGTTATTTTTATTTATTCCAGTGATTAAAGCTGAATTTATTAGATGATAAATACAGTAAAACAGTGTAATATTATAGGAGACATTTACAATGTTATAGAGTTTCATAAATGCTCTTCCTTTCTGTTTAAAGAATTATGAAGTATAACAACAATGTTAAGCAAAGGTTAAACATTTTCAACACTAACAATAATCAGAAAAGTTTCTTGAGCCACAAATCAGCATGATTTATGAAGGATCGTGAAGACCGATGTGACCTGATCTTCTCTCACAATGCTAAATATAGACATAACTTTCATACAGAACAGGAATAAAACGGTATTAAACTTATCTCAGTCTGCGAGGAGGATGTTGAGGCTTGCTGCCGCTCCTGGTGACGTTTCTCGTGTCTATTAGTGTTCTATAATAAACTAAGATTATTCGCGTGTGTGTTTGTATACAGCCCCAGGTGCTCTGAAAATCGCGTCATTGAAGCATCAACTACTTCCGGTTCAAGGAGCCGTCAATCAAAATGGCACTAGCCAATGAGAGCGAACCTTGTTAAGCCCCGCCCATACGTTAGGTTTGAGTCAGAAAGACGAACGTAAATTTGAGAATCGTAAACGAAAACTTTTAAAGCGAACACGAAAACTCTGGCAGCGAAACCGCAGTTTAGGGAACTGTCAACAAAGAATGCAGTTTATTCGAAGATGATGTTAATTTTTTTGGTGTGAGGTTAGTTTTTTTCATTCGCGGAGTGTATTTTCGTTCGTTTTCACTAATATTTCGTTCAGAATTATTGGCACAATTGTAATTCCATATCGTTCAGCTTGCCTACAGGATTGTCTTAGAGAGCGAATATTTTGATCTACCCATGGTTCAGATTTAGGTTTAGGCTTAAAGGACTTAAAAGGAGCAGCCACATTAAATACATCAAGCCATACAGTGCTCAAAGCTTGATAATGATTTTCAGAATCAAGTTCAGCTGATGAGGTTTCAAGTGATATGGAAAAGCCAGCTGCATTATAATGCTTAGTAAAATCCCCACAGAACAGTGGTGAGTAAACACGGGTCAGTTTAGCGTCAGACACTGCTTTATAGGAGATGGCAGGGAGAGAGATTTTAAATATGATAGGGAAGTGATCAGATATGAGAGATTCAATCACTTCATTGTCAGTAATCAACAGGCCAAAAGATAAAATTAATTAAGATGGAAATTAAAAAGATGGAATTAATAAATTAAGTCCAAATTAAGTGTGACCTTGGTTGTGTGTAGGAAGTGTAACCCATTGTCTTAGATTGAAAGAGTCAATGATGTTCAAGAACTCTGCCGGTAGTTGTTTCGATGGGAGCACACATGGACATTAAAATCACGTAGTAGAATGATGCGATCGTAGTTAGTGATGAGATCCCCTACTACATTATCACAAAATACAGTAAATTGTAGTGTCTCTGAAGAAAAATTCCACTCCATTGCTATTTGGGAGGAAGAATTTATGGGCTCAAAATCCCGCCAAATGTTTTGTGGTCGTACATCAAAAGTTTAAGTGCATTTTAAAAAATAACAAGCGAAAATCAACATTTTAAACGCATTAAAAACGATGTTGTGTGCAAAACTTAAACTTGTTTGCTTGTTCTTAAATATTACGCTTTCATTCCTCAGTTTTTTGTGTTCTCTTCCATTTTCTGCTCACTTGATATTTTTCTGCTGGCTTGCAATCTTTTCCTCTTCGCTCTCGCTTCCAAGTTCTGCGCTTACGATCCAAAAAGTTGCAGTTCAAGTTTCATGTAAATTAGGGCGGGCATAAGCGTCACCATTGGTTCACTAGTACTAGATTGACAGCTCCTCCAGCCAATCAGTGGATATCTCCTCCAGCCAATCAGTGGAAGAGGGGAGTTGACGTCATTCAGATGGGACTCGCGGCTTCTGTGATTCACTCATAGTGGTGTAAAGATGGATATCCAAAGTCAGAACGCCAGACAATCTCATGTAATTTAACAAATATATTGTTATAAAGTGATAAGTTAGTTTTATTGATTTTTAGCGAAGTTGCAAGGAATTGATCGCTTTGATAAAGTCACTTATTATGTAGTGTTTCTTCACAGGCAGTGTTAAGGCTGCTTTTAGAGAGACTTTTGTCACGGTTACTGGAAGCCATGCAGCGCTCGACTCTGGACCAAGATTATTTATATTTAATTTGCACAAATGACTTGATATTGAACACTTCACACACAAATCGTCTATACCTCAAGAGGTCCAGAAGATCCTCCAGATCAGTGGTCCTCAACCTTTCTTGTGCCGCGGACCGGTACACGTGTGATAATTTTGCCACGGACCGGTGCCCACTCGAGATTGTTGACGGGGGGGGGGGGGGGTTGTCTGAGTGAGACTTGTGCCGCGGATGATGGGTCCGCGCAAGATTGTTGACCCCGGGGTGCGAGCGCAAGCGCAGGCGAGACTGTTCAAACGTCTCCATCGTCACATCGCCACAGCCGCTTGCAGCAGCTCACGGACCAGTCCGCAGGGGGTTGGGGACCACTGTAGTAGACGGTTGCATGGTTATAATTTTCTCTCTAATGTTATGAATTTTGCAAGTAAAGAAGTCCATGAAGTCTTTACTGCTGTGCTGTTTGAAGCATCTGGGGTTGAGGCTTTATTTCTTGTTAGTTTAGTCACTGTATCAAATAAATACCTAGGGTTGTATTTGTTTTCTTCTGAGAGGTTAGAAAAGTAAGCAGATCTAGATGATTTTAAGGCCTTTCTGAATGCAATAGAGCTGTCTTTCCATGAAATGCGAAAAACCTCAAGCTTAGATTTTTTCCAGCTCCGCTCCATTTTTCTGGCTGCTCTCTTTAGGGCCCGGGTGTGCTCGTTGTACCACGGTGTTGGACTATTTTCTTTAATCTTCTTT